>VWZX01007345.1:2962821-3226833 GCA_013399015.1 Galbula dea | reverse complement strand
TTTGGAGGAGGGGGAAGGCTGCTTGGAAGGATAGGAGAACCCTGATGTTCTGGGGGCAGTGCTTAGCTGACTCCCGGGCACTCAGCCCCCGCCTCCCCATGCCGAGACGGGCCTGATCCTGCCACCAGGGGCTGGGAGAGGTCTACCTGGGCTATTCCTTGTGGGTGTACCTGGGCTGCTCACGGTGAGCGTACCTGGGAATCCAGCTGAGGAGAGCAGCCTTCTGTGGGGCTCGGTTAATTAGTGATCGTCCGCGGGTTCGGACTGCACCGTGAGCCCTGGGTAGGGAACTTCCGTGGGGCTGCGTTAACCCTGCCGTACATGGTGCCGGTTCTCGTCCGGTCATCTCCCGGGGCAGGGGCGCTCCGGAGCTCCACGGAAAACAGATTTTTCCTATCGATGAAATAACCTCCTTCTCCCGTTTCTTTCGGGGCGTGTGGTTTAAGTTCGGTTTGGTTTGGTTTGGTTTGGTTTGGTTTTGTTTTGTTTTTCCCCTGATAAAACTGTGTGTTTTGCTGCCGCGGTGCCAAGGTGGAGAAGGCACAAATGTAGTAGGGAGCACACTAGGATGCTGTGGAAAGTTTAGGGTAGGCCAGTGGTAAAAGCTCAGGAATGAGTCATGATATTCAGTCATATGTAATGATTAGTAATTTGTCATAATATTGGAATAGAACATCCTCTTTCAGCCTGTCCACAAGTAACCTCATGATATTTGTTTATTGTCTGCATAATTGAGAGCATTTATGGTATGTGTCGAATGCTGCTGTGATTTGCTTGAGTGTTTACCTTGTTTTTCCTTTATTTTCTTGAGTTTGGCATAGGGAGTTTTGTTATTTGCTTCAATTAAGGGAAGTGATTTAAGTGTTGCACAGAAGGGCTCTTCGGGAAGCATAATATTAAAGTGAGATAAATAACTCTGCCTACCAAATAAAGTTTGGTTTAGAGCAACAAATACGAACAGACTTAAGTGAGTTGTTCCAGACAATGTAAGTCCTGAAACAAAACAGAAACCTCGAATGAAGCCAACACCACCTATTTTAATGATATTTGTTATATTCCCTGACAGAATCATATTTAATTAAAACCGTAATTTCAAACGTAGTCACTGAGGAATGCATAGAAAATCAGATCCCTCTTAAATTAACACAGTGTTTCTTAGCAATAATTAGAGAACATCTTGATTGTATATAAATGTTCGTCGAGACATTTTTCAGTACATTTATTGTGCTTTTATTATTATGTCTGTATTCTGGCTGTTCCTAATAGAAGAGAATCTTACCAGAGAAGCATATTTCTGACTATACATGCCTATATTGTTGTTATTGTTATCATTGTTATTATTATTATCATCCATTTGTTTATCTGGAAACCTGCAATTTATCTTTTGATTCCTATGCCCAGACAGCGACAGAAAGATTTACTCTTTCATATTCTTCTTTTTAGATCTTGGATGAGTTTTGCAATGTGAAGTTCTGCATAGATGCCAGTCAACCTGATGTAGGAAACTGGCTCAAATATATCAAGTTTGCTGGATGCTACAATCAGCACAACCTTGTTGCATGTCAGATAAGTGACCAGGTACGTGGCATTCACTTTTTGCACTTATTTCTTTAAGGAACTTCAAGGTGTCAATGCAAAATAGTAATAATAATTAAAAAAAAAAAAAATAACAAGAGTTCATAAAAGATTTTGGCCCGTTTACTGTTGTGGCAAAAGATAAGGCACAGATGTGACATGCAGAAGAGAATAATTTTGATTAGGGGCTATAGCTAATACAAATTTTCTATTTTTCCCTATAGTTTTCAATTCATAAATAATAATTTACATATTTTTGTAAAAACTTATACCTGATAAAAAGTGGAACTGCTTTCTTAGGACTAGAAAGCCAGTATTTGGTGGGTTTGAATTAGCAGTATTTTCTGGCTCCTGTTCCAGTGCATTTGGGTTCTTGCATTAAATCCTTGAGTTGATCAGAAGCTGCAGTGTGAAATTAATAGAAAGAGTGGAGAGGAAGACACAGACCTGCTAACACTACCGATGCAGTTGTATGTGTGGGGCTTTGGATTTGAATGCACATGTGCAGGAATATTGTTATGTCTTCCCATACACTTGGCTGTAACTTGTAATACTTGTATGCTGAACCAGGATCTTGAGTGGTTTTCTTTTTCTTTTCATTTATTATACTTAAATCCACTCTTTGTTGGGCTAAAAGGTTATTTATCCTTGTGTGTTTGGGGAAAAAAAAAGGCTGGGATAGGCAGAGGAAGGAGGCAGTGAAGCATTTTCTTTTCAGTTATGCTGATGAGTTATTAGGTGTTTCTTAAATCAGGGTTCACTTTAGTCTGCAGAGAATGCATATCGGTGTGAAGTATTTTAATGGTGAAGTTAGGTTAAGAAAGCTGCACTTCTGTGAAGTAAACTCTCTAAAATAGCAAAGCATCAGCTGATTGTGAATTCTTGTTTCCCATTTAAACTCATGCTACCTGCGACAGAGGATTTGATTCATTTAATCAGCGTTTCATTTCACCTCACTTAATTAACTGCATCAGGTGAACATTAAAGATTATCTTTAGCTGATTTAATTGCCTTGACAGTATTGAAAGAATCACAACCAGACACAAAGCTTCAATTAGGAATCATTCTTTCTAATCAAATTCCTTATGTATAGGAAATGAACGTGAGGCAGCCTGCTATTTGCAGCCCAGCGTTCTGTGTTTCGCTCATGCAAGCTGGTCAATTAAAACTGCTTGAAGTAACTTTTGCAGAGAACATGGCAGAGGATTTTTTTAATTGTTGATTATTTATTTCAACTTTTTCAATTGAGCCCTGAGCACATGTAGCACAGCACGAGCCAGCCGACTGAGAGAGAATTTCCTTCTTTTTATATAGCAGCTGGTTTAACTAAAGAAACCATAAAGGTTATTAGGAAATGCAAAATACATTTTCCAAATTGAAATATGCTTTGCACTGAAAAATCATAAATTCACTCAGTGCAGGGCATTTATGGGAGACTGATACGAAAAGGAAACTCTGTAGATGAATGGAAAGAACAAATTCAAATATTTTATATTTAATAAGAGCTGGCAGAGATAGGAAGGATTAGAAGTGGAATCATGTGCATGGGTCAAAGCAACTTCGTGTCTTTGCGTTGGTATTGATCATCTGCAACTGGAAGCACAAGATAGGCAGAAACATCAGCATCGCCATGCAGCCACGCAGCTGTGTTTTTGACATTTTGGGAAGGAAAGTTATGGTGCTTTTAACTTTCCTTTTTTTTTTTAGTGTCTACATTTCTGACATTTGGTAATGGTGGCTGTACTGCTGCCAATAATTTCTTTCATTCACTAGAGACTTGTTCTGTATTTTGCACCATATCGTGCTGTTCATAATTCCATATTTTTACAGCTCATTGTTGCTGAGATTTGCAAATTAGGAACTGGTTGTCTTTCAAGTAGAGTGTTGTGAGCTGGGTGCTGTCAGCAAGAGCTTGTTGTTCACTTGGCCCTCTGGAAATGCTGCACACTTACCCACAAAATCGTGCGAGTACTCCCAACGTTTTATGACCAGAGCCTAAAAAGTTAATGCTAAAAATGTGCTCTCAAATCTTCAAGCAAAAAAAAAGCTTTTTCTAATAGCTCCTCCTTCTGCTTTCTTCTGGCACAAGCTCACCAGAGGTAATATAAAATATAATAGGAAGGCAAACTGGGAAATGGACATTACATGGCCAAACGTGTGCGTGTACAAGGAGTAATGAATGCGGGTCAGGACTGAGCGTGCCTATATGTCTGGGTGTAGACTGCATGAGGCTGCCTTTGGGGCACTCTGCCTTTGTAGCTCCTAGGAAAAAAAGGGGGGAAAAAATAGAAAAGCAAAAAAAAAAAAAAAAAAAAAAAAAAGAAGCCCAAGGACATGTATCAGTGGTTGCAGCTGAAGCTGGAGGGTAGAGACAATGCAGCCCAGCTGGGACAGGAGAGCCCAGCTCACTGGAGTTTCAGCCAGTGCTGGGTGAAGGTGTGGGGGAGGTGTATCTGTTCCCCCTGGAACAAGAAGCACCTCAACACCTTTCACTGCATGGAAAGCATCCTTGCTGTGGAAGACACTGCTAGCTCCGAGACACAGACAGTCGATCAGCAGTAATTGTTCACCTCTAATTGCTTCAACTCATCTGTAAAATTCACAAGCAAACATTGGGCTGTACCTGAAGAGGTAAAAGATCCTGCCAGCACTTCCAGCCTCATGCTGTCCACAAGTTTATGCTACTAAATTCAAGCTCAACTGACAGACAGGTATGATTCCCAGACTGCTCGAGGCAGGGTTTAGCTGAATCTCAGGGTGAATTGTATTCTACTTGCTCTGCTAAGCTCTGCCTTCTGTATTTAACAAAAAAGAGTGAAAGAAAAACATTTTTGGGGGTTGTTTTCTCTGTCAGAGTTGTTGGGTTTTTTTTTTTGTCAGAAACATACCACCCCACCCCCCTGGCTCATGGTTGAGGTTAGGTTTCATCACTTAGGATCAACTTTACAAAAGACCTGGGTTTTTTCTTATGACTGTCTAGATGAGCTTTGCTAAGATGAACAGCTCGATAATGGTGGGATGCAGTCAAAACATGCATGCTGGATGCAACTCATGTTTTATTTGATTGGAGGTGGAGTAGGGTTTAAAAGCTGCATATATTTTTTGCCTTTTTCTGTTATTTATTTTTTCACATTTCAAACAAGGTTGATCTAGGATTTCTTTTTGCTGTCTTCCTATTATCTCCTGTCATATCCAGTTTAACCTGAATGTGTGTAATTCAAGATGTATAGGAATAACAAAATTCCACAAATAGGGCATTCTCATTTTCTTTTTTTTTTCCTTTTCCCAAAGAGAGTACAGTGTGAGCTGCAGAGTCTTGTCACTGCTTTTGCCCTGGAATGTGGGTTTTTTTCAGCTCAATCAGTTAGGATTCAATACCATTTTCTGCTAACTTGGATGTCTCTCCTCTTTCATCATTGAGCATCTATTAGTTCAACTTTTTAATGACTTCAGGATGATTAGCTCTGTTTAGGCTTTCTGGCAGTGCTGTCATCCCAGTAAAAGCATTACTTTAAAATATATTTGTTAATGAAAGCAGTTGCAAATACAGCAGTGACTCTAGCAATAGCATGTCAGGGGCCGTCATGTTCCAGGTACATTTTCAGGCTGGGATCGCAGTCGCCTTCAAGCTATAAAAAAATACTTCCCCCCCGCCCCCCTTTTTTCTTTAAGAAACTTATCTAGTAACAAGTTAAAACTCCTGAATATTGCTTTTAATTTGCTTATTGTGATACACTGATACAGCCACATAATGCTGTGAAACTGCTCCGAGCTTCTAAGTCTCTTCCCCCTCAACAAAGCAGCTCCTGAAGATTCCCTTTCGTTTATCTATGGAAAACTCAAAAGTGATTCAAGATCAGTTGCTGAGGTTTTGGGTTGCTGCATGTGCTGAAACAGATTTTGTAGGTTCTTTATTTTCTGTGTGTGTTTTATTTGATTTCCTTTTGCTCAATTTTATGTCACTGCAACAAGGGAAAACCCAGTAGTATTACACTCTTTAACAACGTGCCCAATGTCAGTGAAATAAACTTACACAAGTGAACCTCCTGCTGTAGGTTGCACCAGATCTGGTCACATCTTACACCTTTTACAAACTTTTTTAATCTGCAGACACAGCTTCATGTTTCAGGTTTTACTGCCTCTGCCCCAGCTCTGTGGCAGGCAGCAAAGGGCAGAATCTCCTCCTCCTCTGGCAGCCCTGGAACCACAACCACCTGCACAAGTTGTGTGTTTAAAGAATAGTTTTGAGGCTTTGTTGCCAGAGAGTGAAATTAAGGTTTTGGCTGTTGTGGGTCAGGAGGGCACACGCACGCTGAGCTCATATGGGGCCCTATTCTGCCATGATTCTTCCTGTGAGTTATTAGTTTATTGAGCAAATAAAGCTTAATCCAGCTCCCACTGAAAATCCTTTCCAGTGAAGCAGGGTTGTGTTGGCAAAGGGCTGGTGGAACGAGGAGCTCGTCGATGGTGATTTTCCACTTGCTGTAGTTAGAACTGAGGCTGTGGGTGAAACTCCTGCCTGGTCTTTACATCCGCTGATGTTATCTGGAGCTTAATGTTCTGGTGGTGGTACCACTCTTGAGAGTTGGCTTGTCCTAACATGACCTAGAAGAAATTCTTTGGAAGCAAAAATGGTGACTAATTGTTGCCACCTCTGCAAAGTGATAAGCTTTTTATTGATGATTCATGTTTAATAGCAGTAGTAAGGTGCCTTTTGGTGATGAGAGATGTCAAATCATACCTATGTACTTGTCAGAAGGAGTACAGAGGATTATAGATGTCAGAGATGTACAGAGCCAGGACAAGGCTGCAACCCACTTGGTACTTCATGTGGTTTCTGTATAAAGGTGGGATGTTAGAAGATGAACTGCATGGTGAGGTCGCCTCCACAAGTTGCAGTCTGCTGTCAGTGGTCGGTGATCCCTGAGTAGGTTTTGCAGGGCTGGAGCAGCTCGGCTGGATGGGGTAGTCCCTCAGCTGGACCCAGGGCTTTCACAGAGGCTAAAATTCACCAACAGTGGAAGAAGACATGAGTACCACTGGGGAAGTGGCCTGCAGCCCCCAGGATGCAGAAGAAGGTGGTCTGCTGAGGGACATCCTGCAGCTCCTTTCTCAATTTGGGGGAGCAGGAGGCACCTCTTACTTCACAGGAGGGAAAAATAAGGGTGCCTGGTGCCATTTCAGAAGAGCGTCCTCACTCCAGCCCCTTCTGCTTGATCCACTTTGGCAGTTTCAGGGCATTTGGGAAATGAGGAAGGAAAGGCTTTGCAGTCCTGCTGCCTAGGTTCTGCAGTGTTCCCCACCATCTCAGCAGAGTGAAGGGGAGGGTCTTCTCCTCCATGTCCTGGTCCCACCTGTGCCCTGCAGACACTCACACGCAGGCACTTGCTGAGTGTTGCCTGTAGATTTTTGCTGAAGTTTTCTTTGGGCCTAATACAGCACTTGGGAATGACTCCTCTACATTAGCCCTTGAAAAAGATCTCCACTTCATTTCAGTTTATCATTTGTCTGAGTATGGCAAGAGGATCCTGGCTCAGGTTTCATCACACAGTTCTCCAGCTGCAGAAGTTGTTCATCACAGGAGCTAAAATTGAAACTTTGCTGTTTGGACCTTTTTCTTTTTTTTTCTTTTTTCTTTTTTTTTTTTTCCTCTCTCAAATGCTTAATTATGGTTGGTTGTGAGGTTATGTCTCTGTTTGTCCTTCTCAGTGTTCTGGCAGGCATAAGTCCTGATTTTGATGGAGCTCCTTGAACCTAATGCTTATTATTAGTTTTGGACATATAATTTGTTTTGCTTTTCAGGCAAGTTCCTGTCTTTCTCCAAAGCAGCAGGGAGGCAAATGCCAGTTGGCAGCATGTACACTGCCTCTCTGGGCACTTTCTTTCCTGCCCTGGCTTGGGCATGCTCCCCTTTGGTGTACCCCAAAGGTAGCTGGGAGGTGGAGCTGGTGTCTTGGTCAGGGTAGGCCTACTCATTGTATGTGGTGGAGCCCAGGAGCATGTTGGGTGCTGGGTGTTGGTGCAGGAGCAGCAGTGCAGGGCTCTCTGGGTGCTGGTGGCCTTCA
Organism: Galbula dea; assembly: GCA_013399015.1. Taxonomy (NCBI): domain Eukaryota; kingdom Metazoa; phylum Chordata; class Aves; order Piciformes; family Galbulidae; genus Galbula; species Galbula dea. Next base: position 3,219,193 of record VWZX01007345.1, on the reverse strand, counting down.
CTAGGCTTTTACTTTTGGGGTCTTCTGTTCCTTCCCACCCTTCCATGCAGAGTGGGTCCTCTTCTCCATCCTCCTGCTTGCATCACTGTGGTGCAAGACAAAGTCACTCAGAGCATTCCCCTGTGGTGCTAGCTCTAAGTTCAATACATCACCTGGAGGTTCAAAGTACAAAGTACCAACTCTGAGCAGCATCCCTAAGAATCTGAATTTGCCAGGCAGCAATGGGGCATGTGCAGTGTTTTCCAAAGCTCCTGGATACATGGGGGGAAAAAAGGGTTTAGCTGGATGCAATGCAATACAACTCCTCTTTGGGGCTGAACACAACGTGCATAGCAGCTGGTGCCTTTCCTCACACTCAATGACTAAAGTGTTTTGTTTTTTTTTTCTCCCAAACTAACATCTTTTGGTGAAACCTTCCCCCTTCCTGGGGGCTGGAAGGCAGGCTGGATGGAAGCAGAGGAGGGGGTCAGCCAGAGTGATGAGGGTCTCGCTGGGGCAGGAGGGGTGGCCAGGGCACTTCACAGCACGCGGGTGGCAGTGGCCGAGCGCACGGCCCCGGCCCTGGCTCACGGGGAGTGAGTTTTCGCTATTATTTCAATTATTACAACTTCCTGAAGAGGTTGAAGGTCGTTCATAATTCACACTTCTGTCATCTTTACACATGCCAAATGCAGTCTATTAAGCATAAATAAAATTTCAAGTGCCTGACCAGGAAAAGTAAACTGGGATTCATAACAATGAGGCCTTATTCATCCATTTAAAAGTAAATTGTGTGTGTGTTCCTTCTTTTTTTTCTTTTTCCCCTCCTCTTTCCCTTTACAGCTTTGCAGTTTGGGAGCTTTTATTTCTGCTCAGTAGCATAAATATATGACCTGTGGTGTAGGCAGGCACAGAGGACTGATGACTTAGGCTTCCCTCAACTTCTCCCCACCTCAGACCCCCTGAACTTTGAAAGTGTTTCCAGATCTGGATCCGATTTTGCTCTTCCTATATAAACTGCAGTCACACACTGCTGATCCCAGCGCATGTGAAATGTGTGTCTGGACTTTGTTTTTAGTTTTGGTGTGGGTTTTTTTTGTTGTTGTATTTTTTCTTTCCCCTTCCTGGTCCTTCCTCTACAGTGCAACTGCTCTTCCTATACTTCTCATGGCAGACTGATGCATGCTCGTGCATCGTGAGTGCAGTTTAACCTGAGAAAGTCAGGTAGTAGGCTTGGTAGGTTGGGGAGGTGATACAGAAAATTCATTAGTGAGAGTCCAAAAAAATCTTCAAGCTTTGCAGTTGAAAACTTCTTTGTTACCATTTCCTAATGCAGAAGATTCTGCCTGTGGTAGAGGTTGCTGTTGTTGCAAAGCAAGAGCAGCCAGGAGGGGACCTGGGGGACTAGGGGTAATTTATGAGCTTTCCCATCCAGGGATAGCTTGCTGGGCACTGTCTGCCCCAGGAGGCTGCTGCTGCCTAAAAACCTGAGCAGTGGGGTTCATTTCAACAGTTAGCTTCTCACTTTTTCTCAGACATGGTAATTCCAGGAGGTCTTAGGTGAAGAGAGTGAGAAAAAAGTTTTTCACATGACTTAATAAGGATAACTCTTAAAATCAGATTAGATTTACTTGCATGATCATTTTGGCTTAAAGTTCAGTATTTTTTATTTGAGATCATCACTGGATCACATTCTGCTGTATACAAACTGTTAGTGCAGGTGGGTTGGTTTTGGTTTGTTTGTTTGTGGGTTTGTTTGGTTTTTTTTTTTTGTACTTACAGAAATGTAAAAAAAATACTAATTAAAATTAGTATTTTAATAAAAATGATGTTAAAATGCCAGAGCTGGAAATCTATCACTTGGGCTTTGTTTTGGAGAGCAGTGGTTCTGAGGTGCAAAATAAGGAAAAACGTGGATTTTTTCTGCCACATTCCGTCTTGTCTCCCTGTTGAAGTACAGAGAGGCTGGTCAGGTAGTTTCTGATGGGTGGCTTGATCATATCTATTGTTTTCCAATACCAATGCAGACAGGACAATTGGCTGCAGAGTTTACACCCTGCTTAGGGTTTTTTCCCACAGCTGCAAGAAAGATGCTGCATCGTACCAAGGCTTCCCAGAGAGAAGTGATGCACCTCAGCACAGGATGAACAAGACCCTCTTTATGCCTGTGTATGGTCCATGTGTCCTCACTTTGCAACCAGAGGTGAAAAGGTCTGTCAAAATACCTTTGATGGGACAGAAAAAATACTGGAGAAGGCTTTGCTGTGGTTTTTGTTCGTTCCTTGGTGTGGATACACCACTGACCTCAGAAGAACTGAGTTTACCAAACTGTGACACTAAACCTCGGAGCACAAAAGCAAGTCCTGGGCAGAGCCATCCTGGGCAACAAGTTTTGGCATAGTTCCTCTTAGATGATGGAGGTCCCACCTGGCCATGGGGTTGATCCTGTCCTGCTCCAAACCCAAGCAGGAGGTGGGTGCTGTTGCAGCAGGGAGGGCTGCAGAAGTCTCTCCGGTCGGCATGCAATGCCATACGTGTTTTATTTCCACTCAAAGCCAAGCAGAAATCAGGCTTATCTTCCAGAGATCAGACTGCAGCTTCCCTTTTAGATGTGTGGAGGCCATTATACTTCTGGGAAAAAAAGCACTACTTTTCAATACATTTATCTTAATAAATGGAAAACGAAGTATTGCTTAGAGCAAATGCTCACTGGATGTGGTGCTGACACCAGATTTATTTGCAGGAGTTAAAAGCTGGCTTCACTTAAATGTGTTTTGGCCTTTGATCAGATGAGTTGTGTTGCCCCAGCCATATCCCCAGCACACCAAAGCCCACTCGGCAGCCTCATGTCCTTCGGCACCAATGGTGGCATTGGCTCTGGAGGGGTTTGTGGTATCAGGCATTCATCCAGTTTCCTGAAGAGGACATGCATGAGACTGTGCCATGGCTCTCTCGGTTCTTTTGTGCCCTCCAGAATACTCGATGGAGTTTGAAATCCCCTAGACAAGGGGTAAAAATGACAAGCCTAGCTGATGGTTCCAGTAGAGTAGTATGGAAGAGGAGAGAAGTGCAGCCTGGGCAGATCAAGCTGCCCATAAACAACTTCTCCTGGTTATTATGGGGAAAATGTGCTGTATGCAAGGGCTTGTGGCACAGGTACTTTGTCCTCAATGTGTTTTGCCAGCGTTTCTGGCACCTGGAGTAGGTGGGGCACCAGGGAAGTGGGACAACTTGACTCTGTTCCCCTTGCATGCCTTCTCCAGAGTGGTTTTGGGGACACAGTGGAGAAAAGAAAACAAATCCGAGGAAATGCATTTTATGTTGTTATTTTTGGGTATTTAGGCTGTATTTGTGGGCAAAGGCTACTTGTCTAGAAAGAAACGATTAGGCTGTACAGCCACCTCCTGGAGGACATCGGTATGGGCTCAGCTGCCGGGGCCACCCCATGGGTGATGGTTCATGGGCAAGTAGAATACCCAAGCATCTCTATGTACCCATACCTACCTTAGGATAAACACGTCTCTTTGACTTCAAATGTTGGAGAGGATTTTCTGCCTTTGTCCCAAGGTCCTGAGTCTTGAGAGTGAAGAGTTTGAGAGCAAAACCTTTACAAATCCAGTAGTCTAAGGAAAATGCAAAGGCATAATTTTTTAGCATAGGAAATGTAACTGTCATGTGTTTTTGTTTAACAAGGCCTGAGGAAGTTACTAATATTTATTTGAGCTGCTTCTGGAGATTTTTAGTGCTCTTCACATTTCCTGCTGAGACAGAGAGCAGCCGGATGGATTTTGGGAATTTCCTTTCGGCAGAGCCTCGTGGTGCTTGCGTGTGCTTGTTCTGGGTGCACAGACCCAACGGAGTGTGGCTTCTTCATGCCCCTGCAGCCTCCTGCTTCCCTTACGGGATCCTTCTCAGAGCCTGATGCCACCTGTACAGGCGGACCAGGTGCCACCAGCCTGGGTCACCACTGATAGCTTTGGCTCTTCATGGTGTTTCTTCATCATCAGTCATTTCTGATTTTTCCTTTGGTTCTCATTTGAAGATGAGGAATAACCAGGCATGTTGGCTTGCATCAGCCTCTTACCTCACCTGCAGCTTTCTGGAGTGCATAGACGACTGAAACAGGGCATTAGATGCCTATGGTTTAATCATCAACATCATCCCAGATCTCCTTTAATACCTTTTCCCAGTGCAACAGGAGGCACCTCTCTTGTACACGTCACTCAGAGATGTGTTTCTTGTCTACTTGTACATGGATTTTGTATAACTAAGCATGCAAATTGCTGGTGATGTTTGCAGTCGCCTTTTGCAGCTGTTGAAAGCAATCATCCTTTTTATAGACTTCTATGATGGAGTGACTGCAGCGGTTGATGAAGGAAGACCAACTGATGTCATCTATCTGGACTTCAGTAAAGCCTTTGATACAGTTCTACATGACATCCTTATCTCAGAATTGAAGAGATATGGATTTGATGGGTGGGCCATCCAGTGGATAAGAAACTGGCTGGATGGACGCAGTCAGAGGGTTGTGGTCAATGGCTCCTTGTCTAGGTGGAGGCCAGTGACTAGTGGTGTCTCTCAGGGTTCTGTCTTGGGACCAGTGCTCTTCAATGTCTTCATTAATGACTTGGACAGAGGTATTGAGTGCACCCTCAGCAAGTTCACGGACGACACCAAGCTGAGTGGTGTGGTTGACATGCCAGAGGGGCGAGATGCCATCCAGAGGGACCTGGACAGGCTTGAAAAGTGGGCCTGTGAGAATCAAATGAAATTCAACAAGTCCAAGTGTAAGGTCCTGCATCTGGGTAGGAGCAACCCAAGATATGAGTATAGACTGGGAGAAGAACTCGTTGAGAACAGCTGTGCAGAGAAGGACTTGGGGGTCATGATAGATGAAAATCTGGACATGAGCTGGCAGTGTGCGCTTGCAGCTCAGAAGGCTAACTGTGTCCTGGGATGCATCAGGAGAGGCATGACTAGCAGGTCTAAGNAGAGGTTGTGGAGGCCCCATTCCTGGCAGTGTTTAAGGCCAGGCTGGATGTGGCGCTGGATGACCTGGTCTAGTGCATGTGGCATCCCTGCCCATGCAGGGGGGTTGGAACTATCTGATCTTTAAGGTCCCTTCCAACCTGAGCCATTCTATGATTATCCTCACAGACCCCAAATCAGCTATGGCTTTGGGACTGGAAGAAACAGGCCTGCCATGGTCAAAGTCTGCATCTCTCTAGCAAACAGCAGCCAGCACCCACACTGGGGCAGGGTCTGGCCACACAGTGTGGATCCTGTAATGCTCACCAGCAGTGGTTTATGCCTCCTTGCCTGCTGTAGTAGTTACATTGCTTTCTCTGTTTCTTTTTTGCAGATATTCTATAGAGTGGTAGCAGATATTGAACCAGGAGAGGAGCTCTTACTGTTCATGAAGAGTGAAGATTATTCACATGAAACAATGGCTCCAGACATTCACGGTTAGCCACTTCTTCCTGTCTAATTCAATAGAAAGTATCACTGAAATTAAGTAAAAATGGGGAGATTTCTTGTCTGTTGGAACCCTTTTGAAAGATGGCTTCACTGGAGCCAGGGAGGGGAGCAGGACCATGGCTGTATTTGTCTTCTGTCCTCCTGTTTCTGTGAAAGCTGTTCAGTGAATAAACTAGTCTAATATTATCACGACTCCATCAGTCCCTCTGACAGGTGAGTCTGATCTCAAAACCAATGCCAGTGCCAGCACTGGGGGTTCTCTGTTTATTTTCTTCATCACTCCATCAACACAGCTTGATCCAGCCAGGACTGTAGCTCCATTCAGTGTTGCATTTGAATGCAACCGAATGTCGCTTCCCTTGATGCTACATTTTCTACCTGCTGATCTAGCAAGCTCTAGTTTGCACAGTTCATTTTTTCTGAGCATTGGATCCCTGCAACTCCTCATGTGGTTCAGGTTTTACCTTCACTCACTTAAACCTCCCTGGCAGATATAGAGGTCTGCAGCTGTAACTGAGGTTTGGCAGTAAGTTTCAAGATTGAAACTTGATAGTTTTGTGGGTATTGCTAGAGGAGAAGAATCCATGACTTTATCTCTAGGTGATGCTCCTGCAGGACCTCTGTGGACCCTGCTTATAAGTTATTTTTTGTCACTTGGTCAAAAAAGGTGGGAAAAGGTGGGGGTTATTCATTCATTCTAATTTGGTTTTGTGTTTGGGGAATTTTTTTCCATAGTGGTAACTTTCCTCAGTTACTGCCTATGGTCATGTTGCAAATGATACCAGAGGAAATCTCTTTGCTGACACACAGAAATGTCCCACAGGGCTAATTTAGAAGCAGAATGAGCCAAAATATTGCTCATGGACAGTAGTGCCTTATGATGTTTTCTCTAGATCAGCTCAGCTGCCTAGCAGCAACCAACTTCATCAGTTTAAGATCTCAGTCAGACTCCTCAGTGCCTTTCTGACTCAGAGCCCCTGAGCATTTATATCTTCAGGGCAAGTAACACTGGAACCCAACCAGGGCACCTGACTTCTTGTGTGGACCATCAGTAGAACATCCAGTAGAAAAAAGTATCATGGGATGTTCTTCTCCAAGTGTGTTTTTTGGGATTTCTTTCAACTATTCTATTTTTTTTGCAGGAGTTACTAATTAATGGAATGCAATATTTACTCCAAAGTGACACTCTAGTGATCTTCTCCACTCATTTTCAGTAAGAAACACATTGTGATCAGTTTTATGGGATTTAAAGCAAGGTCCCTGTCTTCATTATCCCAACTTCATGTACCTCTGGCTTACTTTGAACAGGGCTGGCTGCAGAAAGACTCCTTTTTGGCTATTTTAGATGCTGATGTTCATGTCTAAGTCTCCTTTGTCCAGAAACACAAGAGACCAGCAGCCTTCACCTCAGACCCTCTATATCCCCTTTTAGGATAGTGTATAGACACACTGACTTGTGTCCTAAGCCAGTGTGAGGGATCCCTGTTGGATGTCACCCAGGCCATTAACAGGTAGTATTGCACTGTTTTGTATTGTAGAATTAAAACATTATTGTAAAGCATTCTAAGACATCCTTGTTTCTTTGGAAGTTCTCCTCTTTTTTTCACTGACTAGCCATTTATTTAACCACCTCATCATCAAACTCCTGATGCAATGGTAGTTAAAAATGACTGAAAACTGATGCAGTCTTCCTTTGCCCAACCTCTTTGTCTTCCAGAGGAGCGCCAGTATCGCTGCGAGGACTGTGACCAGCTCTTTGAGTCCAAGGCTGAGCTTGTAGACCACCAGAAGTTCCCCTGCAGCACACCTCACTCTGCCTTTTCCATGGTGGAGGAGGACTTCCAGAAAAAACTTGAGAATGAAAATGACCTTCAGGATGTGCATGAAATCCAGGAGTGTAAAGAATGTGATCAAGTCTTCCCAGACTTACAAAGGTAGGAGTAAATGCTTAAGAAATGATTGAATGAGGCAAATTCTGTAATGGCTTTAGTAGGATCATGCAGGGCATCAATCAGGGCAGAATCAGATACCTTCATCTTCTATACAAGCCAAAAATGGAGATGAATAAGACTTCTGTGCTGGTTAGTGTTTTATGGCATGGAGAGTAATGCAGTCTCAATAAATCAGAAATTGGGTCCTTGTATTGACATCCTTAGTGGGGACCTTAAATTAAGAACCTAGGTCCTTGTATTGACATCCTTAGTGGGGACCTTAAATTAAGAACCTAGATCTCCTGACACTCAGATCTTTAGCTGGCATAAGTTGGGCTGGCTGCAGTGAAATCAAAGGAGTGGTTATAGTTCAGGCCAATTAAGGGGGCTGGCTTATTTTTAGGTAGAAATAAGTTAGAACATCTTCAAGTGGTGTTCACTGACATTACCAACTTTTATCTTTACAAACAAGCCACACTAGTTAGAAGCAGTTTCTATATATTAATATATGTATGTCTATATGATAATACATATATATAGCTGTATTGTCTTGAGACACCAGGGTTCATCTTTTTCTTGTATGTTTCTGTCTGTGTAAGCAGATAGAGCCATGAGCTTATGTATCTGAAATATACATACAATGTAAATAGAAATGACAACTTTCATGTGCTGAAGATCAGTTACTTATTCCTGTCACTGTCATTCTTGTGGCTATTTAAAATACTGCATTTTGGTGCAGATTACAGCGAATCTTGTAAATTACTGAAAGATGCTGAGAGCACACAGGAGCTTCTGCAACACATCCCTCTCAGATTCACATCTTAGTGCTTTCAGAACTGGGAGAAAGTTGACCTCAGCCAACATAGAATCATCATAGAATCATCTTTGATAGTAATGCTGTGATTTCTGAATAGCAAAAGCCTAGGCCAGATTCTCCACTCTGATGGGGCAGTGCATCTCTTAGGAAGCTGGTTTATAGCAGCAGCAGACCTGGGCCAGTATCTGTTGCTTTCAGCCAGAGGCTGTAGCATAGCTCCCACACTCCCACAGTGTCTTCTTTCCTCTCCACATTGTGTGGACACAACCTAGGTGACTATTAACTGCCCTTTTAGGGGCAACAGTGAATTTATTTACATTGCTTAATAATCAATCATATGCCCCTGAAATACTGAATTTTGTGACTTCATATGTTTCATAGAAATCTTTACTCCTCCGTGATTCAGGATGTTGTGGTTTCTGTTGGAGCTTAGCATGGATTTCTGTGTGCCCAGGGTTACCCTCTTTGGACAACTGCTCTTGGATGCTTCAGGTGCTGGTTCTGCAAGATGGAGCCTTCTCTCCCAAAACACAGACACTCCTTAGCTCCTCCTGATGGAGCAGAGGTGGCTCAGCAACACACAGGGGGTGTCAGATCAGCATATTCTATGACCTGATCCTTAATGACACACAAATTAAAACATGATGTGCCAAGCATTGCTCCCTGCATCCTAGGTCAACCCTGCTGTGTGGGAATTTGTGCAGGCACAAGGTCTTCCTCACCAGTTGATGTGAAGCAGGATGTGGTTCCACATGTCTAATTTTCAGTGTGAGTGGTTGATTTGGAAGGGCCAACATAGGCAGATGAAGCTGGAAGGGTTGAAGCAGTGTGGGTGAGACCAGAATCTGGACTGTTAACAGTTTTTTTGTGTTGAGTTGTTTGGTGTTCCAAGTTCTGTTCTGCCTGTGAACCAGAGGATGATGGCTAACATATGAGAACCATTGAGGAAATGTAAATTTAGCTTAAAATATTAAATATTGAAGAGAAAGGGTAGAAAACAAAGAAGGAGTCATCATAAATAGATGGGCAGTACTGTGAGAAAGGCTGAAAAATGAGAGAGAATGCAGTCATTCTCTGAACTCTTGAATTATTGAAAGGCTAATACACCACAAAGACAGTTCACAGCAAAAAAGTACCAAAGTGTGCTATATCCAGATTATAGAAAACAAAAGACCTGAATGAGCCATGCTTGAGGGTGTCCATAATGAAATGGAGGAGGAGCTGAGCAGGAAGATGAAGATCTGTGGAGTCAAGACTGCCCGGTGCTGATGGCAAATCACGTAGCAGGCATCTGTGACCTGGTGCCAAGCCAGTGACAGGAGTCTCTCTGGGTCTTAGGGCAGATTTGTTTACCAGCCTGTGATGGAGAATCAATTGTTATAGAAGTATTAGAAGGGGGAACCAGAATTATTTTTTTCCCCCCAAAGGAGGGAGAGTGAGAAAGGTAGAAGTAAAGAGCATCTGCAGGGTAAAAGCATTTCCATTACCTGTGGCTGAGAATGGAGGTTGCTATTTGGGCTGCACAACCCAAATGAGACTATAAACCCAGCAGGTTTTGTACACTGGTGCAGCAGAGACCAGTGGGAGCTTCACAGGAGGAAAGGCTGAAATGGTTTGGCATCCCAGGCTAAAAATCCCAGCTGCCAGTGGGTTTTCTGTGAAACCACTCTTATGAGCTGAAGGAGGAGATTTAGACTGGAAATTAGAAGGAGGCTCTTCAACCAGAGACTGGTGAGTCACTGGAACAGGTTTCCCAGAGAGGTTGTGGCTGCCTCATCCCTGCCAGTGTTCAAGGCCAGATTGAATGTGGCCCTGGGTAACCTGGTCTAGCGGGTGGCATCCCTGCCCATGGCAGTGGGGTTGGAGCTAGATGATCTTTAAGGTCCCTTCCCACCTGAGCCATTCTATGATTCTGTGATTATCTAGTGATCTTTTCTCCAGCAACAATGACAGTTACACTTCTGTACGTGGCCAAGCAATATAGGTGTTTATAAGTACAGGTTTGATACAAATGATTAATAAAACAGGAATTCAGAAAGTTCAGATATAAAAATGTATTCAAAGATTTGCAACAGAAATTAGGTGGAGATTGAATACCCTAAATAAACTACTAAGAAATGAACAGTCATACAGCTGAACACAGTTAAGAATAATCAAGTATAACTTCAGTTATAGTGTACTGCATGTAAAGACTTCTGCTCATCCTGTCCCACTCCAGTAGAGTTATTCCTCATCTCTTCCTGCTGTAAGAAAAGTTGACTTCCATCAAAGGAGTGGAGTTATGTCAGGTGGTGGGATCCAAGCTGTGTTTAGAGGGAAAGTCATAAGGAAAAAATAATTCAGACTGCAGGGAGAGTCACTAGAGTGAAATACTGAGAAGTGTATGAAATGATCTCCTTAGGGAGTGATGGCAGCAACATCTCCTGGAGCATTTGCAAGCAGCCTGGAAAAACACAGGCAGATGTGTTATTTTGGTATGGAGGAGGATGTTCTGCCTCCTGGAGGGGGTGAACCTGGTACTGAAAGGGACTTGACTCTGTCAGGGCTGGGCCTTTGGGGCTGGGGCTTTATTTTGTGTTTGTTTTTTGTTGGTGGTTTTGGTTTTTTCCTTGCTCTGCTGTCTCTTCTTCCTATAAACCTCTGCTGAACACGAGTGTGTGTGAGACCTCACCGAGCCCTTTTCCTTTCCACAGCTTGGAGAAGCACATGCTGTCCCACAGTGAGGAGAGGGAGTACAAGTGTGACCAGTGCCCCAAAGCTTTTAACTGGAAGTCCAACTTGATACGTCACCAAATGTCTCACGACAGCGGGAAGCACTACGAGTGTGAAAACTGTGCCAAGGTACAGTGAATTTATAGACTGCCTGCTGCTGCTTGTGCTGTGGATGCCTGGCAGCATGGAAGTGGGGTTGCCTGGGGCCAGGATGCAGGAGGGTGTAGAGCTTCTGCCATGCTCCAGACAGTATCTCAAGGGTTTACACTTCTACTGTATCAACATGTTACTTTTCTACCCCTATTGATTTGGAGGTGCCTGTGGAGTCTGTAATGAGCACTGCTGCAGGATGCTGAACATTCCCGAGCTCAGGGCTTGATGCTTGATGCGAGGAGTGATGGGGTGAAAAAGGATAACTGTGGGGCAAGAAACCCAGGGAAATACAGGGCAGGTGTGTTCCCTAGGCTGTGTGCCAGCTGTTGGGACCAGAATATTCAGAACACTTCTGCAATGTAAATAAGAATAGTGATGGGGCCCCAGCTGTGCTAAGTGAGCACAGCTATCTTCTCTCCAGAGCATCTCTATCACTTCACAGCACCAAGCTTGTTTTGGAGATCACTTGAACAGGATGTGGTGCTCTGCATTGTTCATGGTCAGATTCCCAAAGCTTGGGCCTTTTGCATCAGGACTTTCTTATTTTTAAATAGGTTTTCTGCAACAATGGGAATTTTGGATTGAGCTGACACTCATAAGACACAACCAAGCCCTGGGTGCTAGGACTATGTCCTGTGGAGGATTCCTTACTGTCATGTACTCAGCTTTTGCTAGAAAGTATTTCTATTACAGTAATGCTTTGAGGTTTCAAGCAGACACATTTTGACTCATTTTCTATGACAAGTCTGCCCTCAAAAGCACAATTCCTAATGGCAGGGTCAAATGCATCTGCTGCAAAGGGCTTAACAGAGCCACCAGATACTTGGCTGATCCCAGGAAACTGAGGCCCCACCATGCAGGCACAGTTCCCACTGACACCTATTAGCGAGGTTTTTAATCTTAAATGTTCCCAAACAGCTCCAAGGTTTGAATTTTAAGAGGCTTTTGTGATAACTGGCTTCTTCTGCAGTCAAGTTTCTTGGTTAATCAGTACTCATTTCCTAGCAGGTTTTCACGGACCCCAGCAACCTTCAGAGGCATATTCGTTCCCAGCATGTTGGGGCTCGTGCTCACGCTTGTCCAGAGTGTGGCAAAACCTTTGCCACTTCTTCAGGCCTCAAACAGCATAAACACATCCACAGCAGTGTCAAACCTTTTATATGTAAGTCTTCAACTCAACATCTTCGGTTAAGTGTTATTTCTGTTGCGGTAAAGCAGTGTAAGCTGGAAGCAGGAGGTTGTGTTGTGTTCCCTTTGAATTTCCCACTGGTTCTGCGGGGGCTGTGAGTTATTTGATGAGTTCTGGGTAACTTGTAGGCCAATGCCAAGTGTTATTTTAATACCATTTTCCTTTTTGCTGCATGTTGCAAGTATATCTGGGATATTTTTCCATGCATAGCAAGTGGGGAGCTGGATTTAGCAAGAAGGAGCCATATCTAGCTTGGTGGCTGCAGCCTCGTTGCTTTGCACCAGGCCAAGGTGGCTGGTTTCCTTCCTGTTCCTCTCCATGTGCAGCAGCTCCACGTGCTAGACCCATCCCTGCTGAGCAGGAGATGAGATAGCAGTGCCAGGGTGGGCAGGGGAGGGTGACAACAGCTGCCACCACAGTTGGGACACACTGAGAACTAGGCAGAGCCAGCAGTACCTGGAAGGCTGCTTTGCTTTCCTTTAGGAGTTCATCTTGGGCCACCAAGTCTCTGCAGCAGATGCCCAGATTTTTGCTGGAGATGGAAAGTGAACCTTAGAGGCAGTGACTTTCAGTCAGAGGAGCTTGCCACCTCGAAGGTCCTTTGCATGCCCCAAAATTAAGTACTGAATTGAGCAATCAGATCTTGGCCAACAGCTGCTCCAGCAATAAAACTTTCCTTGTACGTGGGCTTGACTCTGTACTGGGCTGTAAATTGGATCCTCAAAGTCTCATGGGTTGTGTTTGCTGCTGAGCCAGATCCTCCTAGGGAAGCTGGGTGCACAGTAACTTTGTAGGTTGCTTTCTCTCCCTTTCACCAGGGAAGCAGAAAATATTTAAGAAGATTGTTCTTTGTAGTGCTAATCGGCACAGTCTTTTCAGGCACCTGCTATGGCTTGAAAGCCACCTTGTGACCACCTTCCCTACTGATCTGCTAAACTTCTTAACCTTTTGGTGCACTTGATAATAATTTCCAAAAATATCAACCCCACAACTGGACAAAGCAGCAGCTGCCTGCTAAGATAATTCCTCAGGAGGAGGAATATTGGCTTGAAAGGCTCATTAGTGTCAAGTCTGTATAGCTGCCTTTGGGTTGGGTAACACTTTTGGTTTGAACTTCTTCAATGAGAAAAGTTATGACTAGATGTAACAATAAATATCACAAATAATTTGTAAACCTCATTACAAGTTAAGTAATTGCACTTAAAGATTCTAGTTATTAGAAAATAATAGCTTCTGGCTAAGTAAGGAGTCTGTAGATGGTCCTGTGGCAGTGCCCTACATGAAAGTCTGTAAGTGGCACCTCTCATAAATGAAATAATCTCTCAAGTGCCCTTTGTTACTGTTTGTTCTGATAAATCAAAACAGCAACCAGTATTCTTCATATGTACAATGTGAGGGATGAAAACCTATTGAGCAACCTGCAAATAACAGCCATGTCATTGCAGAACAAAAGGGTTTGGAGACCACATGTTTGATAGGCTTTGCTGTGCAATGGGAGGGAGGTAGGGTCACCTAAAGGAGATATCTGTTTTCCACCAGAAGGCCACACACCATGATTTACTTGTACCAGTCTGTTTATGGCAACTGTCTCTTATTACACTACATGGCCCAAGCTTGAGTGAAAACTCACCAACACTAAGGTAATTACTCACTGCCTTCACAGAATCTCCAGCCTTTCCAAATAGAAACCACATGCCATAATAGACTGAACATACTCAAAATAGTACTTACAGTAATTTTTTTTAATAAGCAGAAAATATGCAAAGTTAACTGCTGGCTAATTTGAGGTCCAGAGACAATTGCAGTACAGAGCATGCATAGACATGAGATGAATTTTTGTTCACAATTTGGGAGCCAGATTGGGAGGTTGTGTTAAACCTGGGGTCTGCAGAGCAATAAAAACTGCAGGGAGGGAAGCCTCCCTTACGAGTTAGTTGCTTAAAAGTATGGCACTGAGATTTAAAGGGGGTAATAAGGTGTAATAGGAGAAATCAAACCCAGCTTCTGTTGCTTTGATACATGGAAGCAATTAAAGTTGATAACCATCCCCCATCTACTAAAGGTTAGGCAAAGCTTTACTTGGAAATAAAAGTAATGTGATGAAAAAGAGGTAGAATTTGTAACATGAACTTATCTGAGGAGTCTTTGCTCCTGGAAGTATCTATGGCGGTTGAGGTGACACAATGGATTTAGAGCAGAGTCTCCTTCATAATCAGCAGGGGGTTGGGTGTGTGCTTCACTAATGCCATGTCACACCAAGCTTCATGCACTGGTCCCCAAGGGTCAGACTGCTCTGGCGAGTAAGGGCTTCAGACGTGGGCCCAAAATTTCTTTGCCAGCCTTGGGAGCCCATGGATTGAATAGACTGCCTGTGAAATGCAAGAGGCACCTTGAGCAAGCAGCACATCATTATGTAATTCTAAATAACTTCTATGCTCAAAAATGTGAAGTCCTAGTACAACTGGTAATTGTTTGATGTAGATTATAACAATAAGTATTTACATATTTTAATGGTATTGCTGTTATTGGTTTAATTTAGTTTTAAAGCTGAGATGCAATACTTGATCAAATGGTTAATTGGCATCTCCCTTAATAGTTTGTAATCTCAATTGTGTGTATTTTTGCTTTTCTCCAGAGTAGACTATTTCTCAATTCTGCTGACTTTTCAATATATTAATGGATAATAATACTAATTTAATGATGTTCTTTAAGGGACCACTTCCCAAACTGTAGGAGGACCAAATGCCAATACAGCCCTTTTCACCTGTTTGCTGCTCTAGCCTACCTGAGTGAAGCTTCATATTTAATACAGTCATTGCAATAAGGAGTAGGCCCTCAACACAACCTGCTAGAAGATCAAAAGTTCACAACACGTGATTTGTTTATGATTATACATTAACCCAGCCTTTAAATGTATGCACTGGGGAAGTTTTTCTGGAAATATATATATGTTCTGATGCTCTGCCACTGTATGTTAGGCATGGCTCTTGTCAGTGTTGATAGCATTATCCTACTTTACACAAGAAGAGGAGTTGGCTCATAATATCCAAGGTGAAGCTTGTGCAAACCTATGGGTGTGTCACTCCAGTCACCATTTTGGTCAGTTTAACCCTGAAACCATTTTGGTTTCTGTGATCAACCTA
This sequence comes from Galbula dea, assembly GCA_013399015.1. Taxonomy (NCBI): domain Eukaryota; kingdom Metazoa; phylum Chordata; class Aves; order Piciformes; family Galbulidae; genus Galbula; species Galbula dea. Next base: position 3,203,791 of record VWZX01007345.1, on the reverse strand, counting down.
ATGGGAGCAAGGAAAGCTTTTTGTTTAAGATCCTACTAGTGAACGTAAAAGGCTTAATTCTGTACCGTCAAGTATGGAGGTGACTTTTGTTTGTGGGAGTAGAAACCTTGTGCCTGTGATTAGGCTAAAAATAGGAGAAAATAACAGGAAAATCAGAGCTTCAGACTGCAACAAGTAAATGATGAATAGTTGTATATTAAATAAAAAATAGTTCTATGTTAAATAAGTAAATAAAATATTTAAAAAAAAAAAGAAACAGCAAGTACTTATCCAGAGAAAATAAAATATTTTCAAGGAAATAGGATAATTCTTCTCCTCTCTCCTTTCTCTTCTTCCTCTTTTTTTCTCTTTGTTTCTATTTGTCTCTTCCCTCTTTTCTCTCTCTTTTCCTTTCTCTTCCATCTTTTCTCTTCTTTATTTTCATTTTACTTTTTATATTCTCTCTTTTCTTTCTTGTCTTTCCTTGTGAATGAAGATTTCCAGCAGGAACAGTAAGTGATACACAGCAGCAAACATTCTTCCTGAATCACCACATTGCAAATTTCCTGTGTTTGGGCCCAATTCTGCATTCGTTACCCTGTGAAGTGTCCAGGGGATGTTCAGTAGGACCTGGGCAGGGAAATTGGGTGGATCAGGCAGGATCAGGCCCTCAAACAATAGGAGCATTGTTGCTGAGATATGAAGCAGTCTGCTGAAGAGGTAAACAGTTAAGAGATGACAACAAGTGGTCAAGTTTCTCAAGGGCAGAGATGTAGAGGAGCAGGAAGGTTAGTGCAGGCTCCGGCACGAGTGGAAGTTAGAGGACGTGATTGCAGTTCATGGGAACCAAGAGTGCAGGATGGGATACATTCAATTCAGTTTCCTTTGCAGGCTTAAAATAGAGCTATTGTAAATTATGTCAGTCTGTCTCAAATCATGAAAATGATTGTTAAAAAGGCCTCAGAATACACAATGTGTATTGTTGTGTGGCTTTGATGTGTGAAAGATGAGAGCTTATGATAGAACACAAATTAAATAAAAATAAAGTGGCCACATGCTTTTTCCTGGCTGGGATTAAAAAAAAAAAAAAGGATTTCTTTCAGAGGGATAACACTAGTTACTGATAATGCTGCTGCCTTGTTTTTAAACAAAGTTAGAGCTGAGACTGTTAGAAGCAAAGCAGTGCAGAGGTATGGACACATTTTATAGCATAATGAGGAGCACAAGACATAGCACAGCCTTGGGACTTGCCTAATGCCACTGCTTATCCAAAGGATGCCAAAAGGGGAAATAAAAGAGCACTAGGGAGCTGAGGGTTTTCCTCTTCCAAACCACATTTTGACTTCCAGACCTAGAACTTGGTTGCTGCCCCTATTTGCTCCCTCAGGTTTGTAGCAGCCAGAAAGTCAGGGACCTGCAAAATGCACTTTTCTTCAGGGATGTGATTCACTCTGTAGTTGTTCCACTCTTCACCCCTGGGCCTGCTTTCAGACTCCTGCTACTGAAAAGGGTTGCTAGAAGCTGTGCTCTGACATGCCAAGTGTCACAGGCTAGATCAGGTCCAGGAGCTCATGGTAGATCTCCTCCCCTCTGGTTTCAGGCTTTCTCCAAGTGCTGCTTTTGGGAGGCTGAAGATATTCTTACCCCAGAGGGGTCTGAAAGGAAATCCATCGAGCTGTTTTGAGCATCAGACATACAACTAAATACAGCTGCATTCTGAAAGGAGATTGTTGTTGAAATGCAATGTGTACTTTTTCATGTGCAAGAGACAAATAAGCAATATGAAGACTAGTAATGTTATTCAGATACAGAATTTAGAGTTACAGTATCCCAGGTACATGTAGGGGACTGCATGATTACATAAATAGAAATGTTTTGGATATATAAGAACACTAGACTGAAGTTACTCAGTCTCTAGCCTGGACTTTCACGAGATTACGTTCCAGTGAAAAAAAAGATGTTGTTTGTTAATAAGGTTATGCACTTGGAAATACCCGATTGTCTCTCCTCCTTCACCTCTTTCATAACCTTGTGGTCTTGCAGCCTGAAAGCTTTGTGAAGCAGCTCTGTCTGTCTCCTGTCTGTTCCTGCAAATATTTATTTTAATGACTAACTTTCTGCATGTGACTAGTGACATAAATGGATGTCATGTGAAGAGACGAGTGGCTGCTCGCGCGGGAGCAGCATGGGTTCCTACGGTGTGGTACAGCACCGAGCCGTGGCTCTTGGCAGGGCTCTGGGTGCTACAGAGTAATGGTACCAAATGCACAGCCCTGTGCAATACAAAGAGCAAGCAAGGAAACTTTGTCTTTGAGTGATTTCAGACATTTTCTGGTTTGCTGGAGCAGGTTTTGGTGCTGTCTTTAGACATTTGTCTGCTTGGATGCCTCGTTTTGGAAGAGTACAATTGTTTTTTTTGTCCCTTTGTGCACCCAGACTTCTCCTTATGGCTTGCTAATTGACATCTGGCGGGTAAAAAAAAGAAATAATGGTATTATTTGCAAAATTCTGAGGGTGGGGGCAATTATCATAAAGCCTGAGATGTGTTGTTGTTGTTGTTTACATACAGGTGAGGTCTGCCATAAATCCTATACTCAGTTTTCAAACCTTTGTCGTCATAAGCGCATGCATGCTGATTGCAGAACCCAAATCAAGTGCAAAGACTGTGGACAAATGTTCAGCACTACGTCTTCCTTAAATAAACACAGGAGATTTTGTGAGGGCAAGAACCATTTTGCAGCAGGAGGATTTTTTGGCCAAGGCATTTCACTTCCTGGAACCCCAGCTATGGATAAAACGTCCATGGTTAATATGAATCATGCAAATCCGGGCCTTGCTGACTATTTTGGAGCCAATAGGCATCCTGCTGGTCTTACCTTTCCAACAGCTCCTGGATTTTCTTTTAGCTTCCCTGGTCTGTTTTCTTCAGGCTTGTACCACAGGCCACCTTTGCTACCTACTAGTTCTCCTGTTAAAGGACTACCGAGCGCAGATCAGACAAACAAAAGTCAAAGTCCCCTCATGACAAATCCTCAGATACTGCCAGCCACCCAGGATATTTTGAAGGCACTAAATAAGCAACCATCAGTAGGGGAGAATAAGCCAGTGGAGCTTCAACCAGAGAGGTCCTCTGAAGAGAGGCCGCATGAGAAACTCAGTGACCAGTCAGAGAGTAGTGACCTTGACCTTGATGATGTCAGTACCCCCAGTGGCAGTGACCTGGAAACCACCTCGGGCTCTGATCTGGAAAGTGACATTGAAAGTGAGAAAGAGAAATTTAAAGAAAATGGTAAAATGTTCAAAGACAAAGTAAGCTCTCTGCAGAGCCTGGCTTCAATAAATAATAAGAAAGACCACAGCAATCATTCCATTTTCTCACCATCCTTAGAGGAGCAGACTGCGGTGTCAGGAGCGGTGAATGATTCTATAAAGGCTATTGCTTCTATTGCTGAAAAGTACTTTGGTTCAACAGGACTTGTGGGGCTGCAAGACAAAAAAGTTGGAGCCTTACCTTACCCTTCCATGTTTCCCCTCCCATTTTTTCCAGCATTCTCTCAATCAATGTATCCATTTCCTGATAGAGACTTGAGACCGTTACCCTTGAAAGTGGAGCCCCAATCACCCAGTGAAATAAAGAAGATCCCAAAGGGAAGCTCTGAGTCTCCCTTTGACCTCACCATAAAGCGTAAGGAGGAGAAGCCACTTACTCCCATACCCTCAAAACCAGCAGCCCCCTCTGCAGCAAGCCAGGACCAGCCTCTAGATCTCAGCATGGGCAGTAGAAGTCGAGCCAGCAGCACAAAACAGGCAGAGCCTCGGAAAAACCATGTCTTTGGAGAAAAGAAAGGAGCTGACCTTGAGCAAAGGAAAGCTTCAGAGTCCTCCTTGCAGCACGCCAGGCCCACCCCATTCTTTATGGATCCCATCTACAGGTAATGGACTATCTGATGCCCTTCAGCGTCCTTTGGTACAGGCAGCTAGGTCTGCCAGGGCGACTTGCCTGCAGATGCAGGACATCTGTCCCATTCCACCATCCCTGGAGGTGTTGCCTCACCACCAGGGCATGGAGTGACCCAGGCTGAATGCTGATCTGCACACCCCTTACCATAAACGATTTGTCATCAGTATTGAATGTTCATATATTTACTGTATTTGGTTTGTCCCAAATTCCTTTTCTTCCAAAATGTTGCCTACTTGCTTTGGCTGCCCTCTGCCTTCCCTTGGAAATGAGAGAGCATCTCACTAGGGTGCCAGTTGTACAGCACCTTTCTAGCTCCTCCTGAACTAAACAGGAGTATCTCATAAGTACAAGAAGCAAACTGGTCCTAAGGTTTATAAAAAGTATGGAAATTGAGAGTGATTTCTGCCCTTTTTTTACCATTATTTGAGCAACAAATTGTTTTCTTCAGGCATTTCATTAATATGATTGAAGGTGCAGTGTCCTTGTGTGTACAAAGCCTAACCAGGGGGCTGGTTAGTCTGATCTACCTTATGAAGTCAATGGGAGCTTTATTGCTGGCTTTGATAGGTGCACAAGGAGGAACTGTCAGTGAGCTGAGGTTTTAAAAACTAATGGTGAAATCCTGACCCCTTCCCAGTGGTGCCAAGGTGAATCTCACTGGGATCTGCATTTCACCTGCATCCTGTGTACATCAGCCCCTCTTTACCCTTTGCCTTTCTGTTCATATATCTGTAACCAGCCAAAGTGATGCATCTAAATTAGTTTAGAAAAACATTAGCCACAAAAATATTTGCCTGTAATATAAATGACTGATTTTATAGCCTATTGTTAAAAAAAGTTACTGCCATGTAAATGATGCTAATTTATTACTTTATCTCAAAAAGAAATGCTGTGAGCAAAGTTTCTGGTGAATGCTGTCACATAAGACAATAGTTATGAAGAAACAGGATGTGATGCTGTTTACTGAGATGCTTTTATTCCTGCCAGATTGATATCTGTATTAGACCAGAGGTTTTCTTTATGTCATATTCATTTTAAATGCCTGAGGCAGTGGAAATAATGACCCACCTTTTACAGTCCTGCATTACATACTAGTGAAATCTGTACAAATTCTGGCAGTGTAACACAAGGCCAATAGTTAGTGAGCCTACCTTTGCCATGAGTTACATCTACTTAGGGACAACAGCAGCTGTCCCATAAACTGTACCAGCTTCACTTAGAGAAAAAGCAAAACCCTCCAAGTTCCACACTGCTGCTCAATTATCTGTGCTGTGTTTTGCTGCCTAAATGCCCACATGAGTTGGTCGCAGTCTTAGCTACTGGTGTCTCAGATTCAGTCTGTTCCTGCAAGCCTTTCTTGCCTTTTTTGTGCATGGCCATGCCCAAGGGGTTGGTGGCTGCAATGTCTCACATGGACAGATGAGATGTCATCCACTGCTCAAGGCTTCTGTTGCCTTGAATTCCTCTCCTGTGAGTAGAGAGCAGTTGCTTTATTTCTTCATAAAAGTGCTGGGTGGTTAGTCATTGATTCCTGTTATAATTATTACCAATCCTTTTAAATAGGATTATTTCCTATGTTAATGGTATGATTTCCCTTGAAGTCCCAGCCCCCACCCAGAGTGATGAGTTGCATGCAGGAAAGTTGACTGTACTGCCTTATCTTCTTCCGTTATCTCTGAGAACCAAATTACTTGATGTGTAGTTGGCTATTTTAGACCTGATTAGCTGTGTAATTATTAATACCTGAGACTGATTCATCACAAGCAAATGTGATTTTAACTTTTACAGGGTAGAAAAAAGAAAGTTAACTGACCCACTGGAAGCTTTGAAAGAGAAATACTTGAGACCTTCCCCAGGATTCTTGTTTCATCCACAAGTAAGTATTTTGGGAATTTTGATGTTGTAAACAAGGCTGTTGATGCTTCAAAGCAGGTGCAGAGAAATGAATGCAGTCTTAGTCATTTTTGGATTTCCTACAGCACACAGTTTTTGCTGTACCATTGTGGTGGAAAAGCGTAAGCATTGTTCTGAGCTTCTTGATGTTTCGCAGATGAAACAACATGTTTTGATTATAGAGGAAGCCAGCTTCAAACTACATGTGTGGTTTAGAACTCTGTCCCTCCAAAACTGTAGGGTAGCTCCCAGCTCTTGCAGCTACCCTTGTCTTCCTCAGCACTCTCCTGTGCTCTGGGCTGCTGTGGTGGAGTCAATATTGACTAGTGGGCTTGGAACTAGATGGTATTTAAGGTCCATTCCAACCCAAACCATTCTGTGACTGCAAGGAGACAATGTAGATTCAAAGTCAAGCCAGCAAAGCTGAGCATCCCAGTTATTGATATTTAAGGATTCCCAGTAAAAAACATAAATCCTTCCACTCAATATTTTCATAAGCAAATGCTCCATTTCTTTTAGGTGTCCCTAATGGACTATAGTGTGTGCAGTGACTTTGTGGGATCCTTGCTCCTCATATAGCATGAAGACATTGCTATATGAAAGGGCTGCTGTATTGTTCATAGGCCATAATTCTGCTGCTTAGTAGCTAGATAAAAAATTAGGAGAGTGTCCCAGCAACAACTGCAATGTGCCTGTGATATAGAATCCTAGTACCTGTGTGCAAACTATACCTTGCTTTTCTTCAGCAGCACTGCACCCTAATTTTTATTTCTTCTTCCTTGTTCCAGGCGATTTTACTAAAAAGTGGGTTAAATCTTATGCCTGAAATAAAATGCTTTTGTGTTATTTGGAGTTTTGAACCCCTGGCTGTCCATGGGCTGTTTCATCCTAACAATGACACTCTATAAAGGTCTTGTATTTCAAGCACAGAATCAGGAGCTCCTCTCTCTGGTTCAACTCCCTCTGATTTCTGGGCAAAACATGCCAACAATCTACCACCACTTACTTTTTGTTTGGTTGCATTTTGGTTTTTTTGTAGTGATTGGTTTGGTTGGTTGTTGGTTTTTGTTTTGTTTTGGTTTGTTTTTTTTCCAATGAAGGCAGTGGAGTATATAATTCTGAAATATGGGACTTCCGGAGAACTGGGAATTGCAGCTGATGTGTATCTAGTTGCAGATGCACAAAGATAATGCTATTGCTTGGGAGGGTGAATGCAAAATACCCTGTGCCAGTTCTAATGCCTGTAGGAGGTGAAGGGTCTATTAAGTAATAGACTTATCAATATTTTATGTAAAGGATTTAATAGCAGGATTTAATGAAGAATTTTATTGCTGACTTACCTTATTTGCCCAAGTTGCAGAGCAACAAATAAAAATTCCCATTTCACAGCAGGTACTACTAATGCACAAGAACCCAAACAGGAGCTCAATGCTTTTTGAGTTCCCTTGATGTAAAATCAGGCAGGTTCCTTTCCACCAAATGAGTGATTCTGTTAGAGCAGCTAAGAGGTTGTAAATTAATAGTAAATTATTTCAGTGGGGGCATTCTGGGTACTGTATCAATGGAGGAAACAACATTATTGTGCTTGGTGCTAGCAAGCTTTTCTGAAGTGTTAAGTGGATGATGTTTAGTGAAGTTGGATTCAAGAGGCTCTGCAGGTTTTGCTGCAGGTTTGTCTGATGGTGGCATTAGATAGTGTGGTGGTTGGGTAAAATGCACTGGTATGAATTCGGCGGGTGGTGGGCAGGGAATGAGTTGGATACTGTTCTACGTAGCATTGTGTGACTGAGTTACATGGGGACTGGAGGAGGCTCAGTGAGAGGTAGACAAGGATGGCATGGGCATGCAGGTGAAATGGAGACATTGGGCATTTTGGCATTGACAGGCAGGATGTTGGGATGTCACCTTTTGTGATTTTCCACAGAGTTGATTAAATCTGTTGTTGGTGCCTAAGGAAGGTCCTAGCATGCTCACTGAGTCCATCGGTCTGAGGTGTTGGATGCCACCTTCCCACTGCGGTGCCATCCCTGACAGGAGGGAGGGCTAGCTCTGCACCCATGCTGCTAAGCACATGCATGGGAGTGCACAAATATGCCCATAATAACTTTTTACTCATTCCTCCACATTTCTGATTGTTCAACAGAAAAAAAATTCCATGGCAATGACTGGCTTTTGTTTTATCACTGCTAGGGATAACATCTTCACACTGTGTGAGATGGGTGGACGTGAAGGTCACGAGTGCAACATGCACCCTTAATGCATTGTAAGAGAAAACTTAACCATCGTCACATGTCCTGTCCCAAATGTAAATGCTAAAATCTGCTTTCTCACAGACTTTAATAGAAAGGAGTCTCCTGTTTGCAAAGGCAGAGTTTGGCTCAGTATTTATAGAGGACTAGGGAATGGCTTGCAGAAAAGCTGTTTTAACTTTATAGTCCTGGTCACCTCTGTGAAAGTGCAGGTGTGGAGTGCACCCCAAGTTTTCATTTTCTGCTGGCAGGATATATCTGTGTAAAACATGAACAAACTTATTGTATATGTCCTATGTTATATGAGTTTGTGTTTCTGTAGGTGAATTGATTTCTGAAACTTGCTATCTGATGAAATGAGAATTTGGGGTTTTTTTAATTGGATAAAATGACAGATAACAGGTGGATCTTCAGAATAGGTTTCTGAAGTAAAGATTAAAGACATAAACCTGCAGTCTTTACCCTGTCCCTGCTTGGGCAAAATTCCTCCCAGAGACAGTGGCTCAAAAGCTATGAAAATGAGATCATTTAATGGTATTGCACAATAATTTGCCACCACAAGGATTGCATTTTTAGGGAGAGAGTACCTCAATGCAAGAAATCATTCAGAATAACGTTTTCATTAGTATCTTTAAATAAAATCTTAATTAGTAGATTGATTGCAATGAGGGTTCCAATGCAGGAATAATGTGTTGTTTTTGTTTCAATTTTGCTCCCAGTTCCAATTGCCTGATCAAAGAATTTGGGTAAGTTCATTGCTTATATTTTTGATTTAATCATTGTGGAATAAATTGCATACAAAAAATACAATATGAAAGATAATTTACCACTCAGTTAAGGAGCATGCCACACTTTCCTACAGAGTGTTGTAGCTGTAGTAGAAAAATGCCTTCTTGTGTCAAGTTGGCTTTATTTTTACCCACCTAATTCTGCTGGTTTTATTTGGTGAAGGCAATGGGAGCTTTACCTTAGTGAGGGTTACAAAATGCAATCTTTATTTATATTTAACTGAAATGGTTCCAAGCCATTTCCTTCAGAGATTGCAGTGAAATTTTCAGGCTGAAATCTTGTTAGATTGCAGTAGTTTTACATATTTCACTTGCATTCATGACACTAAAATAACAAAGCCTTGGAGGACTTCACACTTCTGTCTTACATTGTCTTCAGTGGGAGTTAGTCACTTTAATAGCTTTGAAGTTTTGAGCCTAATTGCTCATTGCTGTGCTTAAAGCACAAATAAAACGCCCATTTATTTGCCATATTTGGGTCAAATTTGTCCTGTGTGTATACTTACCTCATCCCCCTTATATGAACAAGAATTGTGCTTTTAGTACTATGGGATAAATTTGAGCTTGCTCTTCTATTTTTATAAAATGTTATTTTTAATACATCTAAATCGCTCACAAAAAACCAACCCAGCCATAGCAACTGCTTTTGCAGATGCAACTCAAATAACACTCTGTTTTGCTTTTGCATTGCTGGCTCCTCAGCTGCAGCACTGAACCCTTCAATCCTTGTCCCAGATTTTTCCCAACCTTTGGGCTTTGGAGGGGGGAGCTGGAGCCAGCCGGCTGCAGCTCAGGTCCTGACTCACTCTCACTCCTCACTCGTGGTGTGACGTGGACTAATTTCACAAGAGAAAGCCAGAATTTCCCCAAAAGAGATCTGAGACCTTCATGTACTCTTTCCCACATGTGTCTCTGCCTGAGGCTAATGCAGGAGCTCTCAGAGGTGTTACCCCTGCAGATTGGCACTTAGCCCTGCCTTCCATGGTGTGCTTCAGAAGCAGTGATGGAGCTTTGCTTTGCATACATGTGGCTTTTAATCCCACTTTTTGCCTGTAAAGCTATGGTTTATGTAGCAGCAAAAGATGCACTAGGATTCTAGGCTGAAAGGAGCTAAGTAGGCCCTAAAGGACTCCTGCAAGCACCAATAGATGCTGAATGAGCTCAACAGGTAGGAGGTAGGGTCAGATGCCAGACTTGGAGAGTATAAGAGGTGATTCCCAAATATTTTCTTTGCAGTAGAGAGAATTCAGTGTAGCACATGAAGGGACCATGGTATAATCTGTGATTTGAGGACCTGAGAACCCTCAATCTTCTGCTCTCCATAAAGTGTCTCTGTTTGGGCATGTTTGGGAAGTTGAAGAACACACAGTACAATCTGTTTCTTCTGTCTGCTTTCCTTGACATTGGCTTGATCCTCAAATTTCCACCATCCTACTAGTTTTTTTTTGTGAGTGTGTGTCTCCTGGCCATGCTAGCGCTTGGAGCAGCTGCAGCAGAAATAGGTATTTAAATAATAAAATGCCTCTAGCAGGATGCTGATTCATGGATGAATCTTCAGCTTGAAAGATTTGAATATGTCACATGAGCCTTTCTGTCTCAGTTCACAGTTGGATGTGTCATATATTTCAAGATTATTTCAGATTATTCTTCATTGTTTGGCAGCAACCCAATAGTGCAAATCAGTGGGCAGCACCCTCTCTTGAATGGATCACGATGCCTTTAGTCTGTAGACTCTTTCAATCCCCTTCTGGTCCCATCAAGAGAAGATTGCTGTAAAGAGGTTCAGACTTGATTTGCAGTAGTTACATTAAGAATTACTGTAAATAATTCAAATAATTTGACAAATAGATGAAATTTGGTGAGTACATGAAAAAACTTTTATTTTATTTGGCTTATTTTAGGAGGTAGTCCATTCTGTTGGATCAGCTAAATCTCCACCAACTGCATTAATACAAATAGAGTTATCCTGGAACTGTACTGCAGATCAGCAGGAGTTTCTCACTACTGCTTCATAAAGCCCAGCCACACATGATAGGTCTCTTGGACGTGAATGTAGCTCAGCCAAATTCCACGGCTGGATGTCCAAGCAGACACAGTTTCAAGACAGCAAATTCAGTCATAATTTTTAGAGAAAGCATTATAGCTCCAATGGGGGAGGAAGAAATCCTGAGCTTTAGTAGTGGGGTTTTCAGGATTTCTCTAAATATCACTAGTAAAAATAGCAAGCAAACATTGGAAGAGTTTTTCTTCCCATGAGTTATGGCCATAAAGGCAGTTGTTTTTGTGATAATAGTGATGAAGGAGTCGTGTTCGTGAAACATGAGGTCACGTAACTCATGATATTGTCTGCTAGGTTATTTCATATCATCAGGTTATTCTGACAAAGCAGCAGCAGACCTTTGCTTTATTTATGCCACTTTTTCTTCTGTTGGTTAATAAATTTTAGGGTGACTGGTTAAGGCCCCTGCTGATGATATCTTGCCCGTTGAAATGTTTATAAATACTTGTTTTAGCCCATTATGGTAATGTCTGCATTTTTGAGTCGGAGCTGGGGAATTGCGATGGCATATTAGCTTGCGTCAGTAGGAGGTTAATAGCCTCTCAGGGAGCAGGAGGGAGGTGGGGGAAGGCTGCTTCCTTTTCCAGACATCTGGACACAGATAGAATCAACAACTCTCATATATGTAAATCAAAAGTTACTGTTCTATATAAAATACTGTCATTCACTGATCTCAGATTAGGAGCAGACATGACTTGTCTATAAGGCAGGAGCTGTATGTAAAATATGTAATAGGATCTTCTTGCTTTCCTACCTCCTCGGAGAGCTTTCCCCATGGACATGCCAATTGCGCTAATCGCATCCTTGGGGTCAAGTTGTGCCTTCCTCCCCATGCCCCATTCAGAGATCACTGTTCTGCTAGGGTGCAGACCCCTCCCAAAAGCACTGGCCAGCAGTTCAAGACATATGCCTGCCTCCCTGGTGGTCCCCAGGGACCATCCGTGCAGAGACAAGGTGGCAGCGAGCACCCAGCTAACTTCCCAGCACAGAAGCTCTCTCTAGCAGGTTGCTTCAGGAGTTTGGTAGATTGCTGACCAGTAGCATCTCCGCGGTCAGCACAGCTTCTATGGAGGCAAGTCTTGCTTTGCAGTCAGCCATAATGGTGTCTTGAAAAAGAGAAAGCTAAGTCAGTTGTGCTTCAGCTGGAAGAGGGTGTCTCATTTTGGAAGAGGGAAAGTCATCCCCCAGGTTAATAATTAAGCTAATCAAAAAGGAAAGAATAAATTAGTGATTTTTCCAATCATTGAAGATCATCATTGAGTCCAGCTTGGGATGTCACCTGGGTCTGAACCGTGGCATATGTCTGTAAATGACATAGGAAGAAGGGTGACCAGGCAAAGAGCAAAATTTGTCACTGGTTATTGAGAATAGCTAAATCCATAGCTGGCAATTAAGATTTTGCAGGAGATTCACAGAAAGCTGAGTCACTGGGGATTAAAAGAACAATAAAACTAATGTCAGTAGGTACCCAGTAATACTGGGGGGAGACTTGACTCCGTCATTCAGAAAGAGGATCTTGAAGTTGATAGTTTTATGAAGATATCATCTGATATTTAGCAGAAAGGAATTGAAAACATTATTATGTCATAGTACCTTCAGGTCTTGAATACAGCTGACGTCCCTTTCAAAAGGAACATAATAGAATTAGAAAAGACACAGAAAAGTGCAATAATGATGATCATACAAAAAGAAACTAAGTAAATTTTGATTTTTTTAGCTTGGAAAATAAATGCCTAAGGGAGCTGTGCCTCAGCTACATGAGACCACGAAGGGTGAGCAGAAACTGAATGAGAAATGGTTATTCATTAATGGTAACAATACAAAAAAGAAATTTAAAAAGTGAGAGGCACCCAGCTGAATTATCAGGCAAAAGACTTAGAAGGAACAAAAGGCAGTGCCTTTTCATGTGCACCTAATTAAACTGGTGGACTCTCCTTGAGAAAAATAGAAATGAATTCAAAAAGGGTTTAGCCAAATGAATGGGAGCAGCAGCCACCAATGGCTGTTCAACACCATGATTGAGATGCAACCTCCAATTAAGGCTCTGATGCTTCTCATTGCTGGTGTATGGCAGAAGACACTGGGGAGAAGGTCTGTCCCTTGCCCACCCTCCTGGGCATCTCCTGGGACCACCACTTGAAACCGGGTTACCAGCTCCCCAAACACATGTTGTGGGTTTGTAATTCCTGCTGGATTTTGGTGCCTGAGTTAGTCCTCGATGCAAGAAACTCTGGATTTCATACTGCTCAGTTAAGACTTCACAAGTAGACTGAAGATTAGGGGCTGTCTACCTGCATATAAGGTAACTGAGAGCTTGTTGTGGAGCTGGGCTGGTAGAAAACCTCATGGGCTGTAACAAGCTTTTGCAGTCCAGGTGCCTGTTTTGCAATAGCAAATTGCATCCTGAATGCCCTGAGCAGCAGCATACTCCAAGACTTCTTAAGAAAATGCCCCAATTTTGGTTCTTGTGAGCCTTATCTCCAGCAGATAGGAACAGCTATAATTATCCTGACAGCAGTGGAGTGACACCACCTCGTATCAGCAAGGGCTTGGGGCCGAGCACTTCCCGTCGTTGCTGGTGCATTTCTTGAAAAATATAAATCATAGCAGGTAACTGCATAGATCAGTCATTAAAAAAATCCCCAACAACAAACACAATAGTTGTTCCTACAGTGAGAAACATATTTTTGGAAAGCAAGTAATACTTTAAAATAATTGGAAGTGCTTGCGTTTCCTCTGAGTGAGGGATTGGAGATTAGATGCTGATTTCATACCTATTTTGGGACTGATGTAATCCTGGAAGCAGTGTTGGAGGTGGTGCTGATCTGTATTGTGGTACATTAGTGAAGGATCAGTCCCAGTTTCTCCACTGTAAAACCCTGGAAACAAGAACTTAAAAAACCCACCAAAATCATGACTAAGCCTTTTTAAATGTGGAGGGGAAAATAGTTACTTTCATCTATTATTGTAGGGGACCATGTAGATGAGAAATGGTGATCCAAAAATGATTTAAAACCACTAGATAATGAAACTGACTTGAATATTAAATATACATAAATAAAACATTTATTATACTTCTTGATGCCCTTATTATTTTGCACCATAAATATGTGCTATCATAACCGGTGCAGTCTCTTCTCACTGCTAATCAGCCTGAAGGCCAAAGGTCATTTTTCATTCAAACCCGTTCTTTTCCCCAGTTGCAAAATAGGTGAATGAATTCTTGCAGGGAATAATTAGAAGGAATTAAAGGCAGTGGAAAGACTATTGTTGAAGCTTTAAGAATCAATTCTGACTAAAGAAGAAGATGAAGTATAAAAAGAGATATATGGTAATGTTGAGTTGTATGGGTTGATAATGACATCTCGGTGCCGAGAGAGAATTACTTCCTCTCCCAGCAGCATCATCATTACATATCTCACGCCTGTGATCAGTACATGTCAAAATCCTTCATATTGACAAATGTGCTGTCCACTTGCATCTGTGGAGAATGTTTTAGCAGCTGAGTGATTATGAATCAAACCCCAGAGCTTACAGCCCCTACTGCCTCGCGAGGCTTTCACATTTGTTGCCTGACAAGTAAATGTATCTTGACTTCCCTCTGAGATTTTTTTTTTATTTTTTTTTTTTTTTGCACTGTGTTTGATGAAAGACATTTGGCAAATTGGCAGTGGTACCCTGTACATTGCAATTTGTACTCAGCATTAGGAATCTGAGCATGAAATGAGAGGGCAGGCTACAGGCTAAAGGGAAAAAATAACCCAAAGCCAAAGCTTAACCAGCATGTGAATAGTCATTCCAGGAGACAAACATATAGTTCTGCCCATTGAAACCAAAACTCAACAACTGTGCAATTCTCCCCATTAAAAGCATATAAAAGTTTTAAATCCCAGTGATCAGTCCCTTCTGGATTGTAAAGCATGAGCTGTAAAGGTGTTCACAGCTGAGGAGCATTCAGCATCTTGTTTCTCACGTGATTTCCTCCTTCGTTACAAGCAAAGTATTGCACAGGGCTCGTGCTATAGGGTTTCTGCTCTGTAGATGAGATATTGGGTTTCTTGTTTTTTCATTTGTTTGTGGTGTTAAGAAGAGGCAGATGGTTGCTCTCATCTTGGGCAACAAAGCTGGTGAAGGGTCTAGAACACAAGTCTTACGAGGAACAGCTGAGGGTACTGGGGTTGTTTGATCTGAAGACGAGGAGGCTCAGGGGAGACCTTCTTGTTCTCTACAACTACCTGAAAGGAGGTTGGAGCAAGGTAGAGGTCGGTCTCTTCTCCCAGCTAACAAGCCAACAGGATAACAGGAAATGGCCTCAAGTTGCACTAGGGGAGGTTTAGATTGGGTATTAGGAAAAATTTCTACCTCAAAAGAATTGCAAGCCCTGGAACTGGCTGCCCCGGGAAGTGGTGGAGTCACCATCCCTGGAGGGATTTAAAAGAGGTTTAGATGTGGTGCTGAGGGACATGGTTAAGTGATGACTTGTCAGTGATGGGTTAACAGTTGGACTTGATGATCTTAAAGGTCTCTTCCAACCAAAATGATTCTATGATTCTGTTCTGTGATTCTACTGCAAAAGATCACAGGTCAGATGAAGTGGAATTTCAATTAAGTAAAAACACAAGACCTGTCAGTAGGCTCAGCAGCAGTCTTAAACTCTCCAAGTGACAATTTTTGAGGTTTTGGAAAAGTTTTTCATGTTCAGTTCCTTAAAGGAAACCATTCTCCAGCAACTGTTTTATCTCCACTCCCTGTATATTACAAACAGCTAACCAAGAGTGAAGACATCCCAAAGTGCATAGAGTTTACCAGCAACTAAAAGTAGAGCAGGAATGTTAAATGATTTTAAAATATCTATAAGCACGTAACAGGTACTGTAAACACACAGCACCAAAGCCACCAGAGCTTCATTTAGTCATTATTTCATTTTATCTTGTGGTCTTTGACAAGACTGGACTGAATGTCTGGATGTGGCTAGGACATTGTCAGATCTTCTCTGAAACTGACTTGTTTCAGTCCTTAGTTGAGCTAGACTGTTCATAAGGTTTCTTCTGCAATACTTGTCCTCTGCAAGTCCTTTAAAAAAGAAAAAACAAACTCAAACTACAGGAATTCAGTTATTGTTGATTTGGTGAAAAACGGCCAGTGGTGTCAGTGGATGGGATGTATAGACTCACAGGAACATGCCCACAGAGCATGACTGCATAAACTGGAATTTTATAGAAGCTGAGGCTTAAAAAGGAGAAGAAAGGTACACTGGCTAATTTAGACCAGTGTGGAAGCAGCTTTCCACCAAAGCAACCAGGGCAGGAGTTCTGCTGCATGCTTCCCTTGCAGTGACAGAGCATCTGCTCTAGCAAGTATGGACCTTATTCCAAGTAGGACAATGTGGTGGCCACCACCTTGCCTAATGTGCCCCAGAGTTTTTGAGAGTGCAACTCTACAACTGCCTTTTTTTTTTTTCTCATTTTTTTTGGTTTGGGCAAAAAAAAAATCTGTATTTTAGGTTTGCAGTGAGAGAGGAAAGCCAGCCCATTATTCATTGTGGTGGGTTCTGTGCTGTCTTCTGTTGCAGATGTCTGCTATAGAAAACATGGCCGAAAAGCTGGAGAGCTTCAGCGCCCTGAAGCCAGAAGCCAACGAGCTGATCCAGTCGGTGCCATCCATGTTCAACTTCCGTGCTCCGCCAAGCGCCTTGCCCGAGACCCTGCTGCGGAAGGGCAAGGAACGATACACCTGCAGGTACTCCCAAACCACCCCGAGGTACCCTCCTGGGCTCCCCAAATCCCCCTGCTTCAATGGTTGATGGAATCTTTCAGGGCTCTCTGTGCCCCTATGGAAAGCATTTAGCTTTGGGGTTCTTAGTTATTAAATTACTGGTGTTATGAAGCAAAGCGTTTGCCCTGTATCGTAGGGGTTTGATAAATGAGGTGGAAACTATTATATAAACAATTCTTTTCTCCAAATTTTCTCATCACTTTCATATGCACAAGTGTGCTTTCATTATTGATTTTTTTGATCATAAACTACAGACGTGGGATTTTTTTCCTCAGGCTTCTGGTTTTAATATCCAAAGGAATCAGTGATAAAATACATGACTTATTAGGACTCATGTCTACAGACTTAAAGGAAAAAAAATAAAATACAATGAAGATAGTCATTGTACATGCAGCCAAAATGAATGGGAGCTTTGTCAAGGAGAGCAGAATTAGCTGTGTGGGTATTTTGAAGGCTTATACATCACCTTGTGAAAAAAAATAAATGGGATGTTAAAAGTGAAGGGATGCAATCTTCAAAGTCGTCACGTGGAGCACCCAGCACCCTCCTTCACTTCACAGAGTGCTGCGAGTGCTCTCTCCCCCTCCAAAAATTCACCAGATGTCACTAATAGAACTGAGCCAGTTGTAAACTGAACATTAATGTGTTACTTGAATGAAGAGGGAGGGCTCACAATAATTTTTTATTTTGCTGTTATTTTTCCTGTGACATATTAGAGAGTTTGGAGACTGGTTTTTAAATTGCCTTATTGAGGTCTCTCTATCATCTTCAGAACGCGCAGGCGTTTGACACTGGCATATCAGTTTATCTGATCTCTCTGAAAACATGTCACCTTCTTTCAAAACATGTTGTTATAGAAACATACCTTGATGGATTAGGTCTTTGAGTCTTGTCTGCTCTGATCCTATTCAGTGCACAGAATGATGTCACGTTTGCTGACACGTAGAATTGGTTGAAAGGTTTGAAATTTGCTTACATGGAGGCAGAAATCCAAGGCTTTAATAACAGATTTTCTTGAATCTTCATCTAAATGTGATCAGGAATCACCTAGTGAGCTTAGAAATTTTGGGATGATCTTTAAAACTGATATGTTTTCATATATCTCCTGCTTATGTACAAGGAAAGCTGGTTGGTGCCAGCAATTGTAGTCCCATTCTTGTGTGTGTGTGTGTCTCAATCACTTACACTTGCTGAATTCCTTTATTGAAATCTTATCACACCAAAGCAGTGCCAGTAGTACCATATCTTAACGATTCCATTTGGGCTACACATCTAGTGCGGCTCAAACTGGGACAAAGCCACTGAACGTTGCATTGTCTTATCAAAACCTTTTCTTATCACAGATACTGCGGCAAGATTTTCCCCAGATCTGCAAACCTGACACGTCACCTGAGGACGCACACTGGAGAGCAGCCCTATAGGTACCCCTTACCCATATCTGTGGTCCCCCCAACCTGTGGTGTGGTCAAGGGAATAAAGCAAGGGAAATGAATGTTCTACAGCTTTACTCAGCCAGATCCAGCTCTTGCTTCTTGGTGTCTCACTGATGACCCACCATTGCCTTGTGGTGTCAAACAGGGCTTTTTGTGCTCATCTAGACAAGAGCAGATACATTTGATGCTGCATCATTGGAGCTGCAGAGATGGGGGAAGGTTTTGGTCCTAGTTAGTGAAATTCTTTTGGCTTAGGCAGCTGCCTAGGCCTCATCCACAAGTCCTGCCTTTACCTCACAGAGTAGCTGGCATTTCTCAATCAGCATGGTTGAAGTGATTTTCAATAGGGCTTATGATCAGATTTTTTTCCCTTGCAAAAGTGGTTGCTTTGTTTTACAAGAGCTCTGTGGTGCTATTTGCAGCCTAAAGTTGGGTGATTCCTCAGTCACTGATTTCTGAAAGGGCCCAGTTGCAAAGGCATTACTGTATGTGTTTGTTTCCTGCCTAATCTGGACCCTTTCTGAGGTCTGCTTAACCAGAACCCACGTGCGTGTACTCTCTTGTTGATAAGACTATGTATGTGATGTTGTATCCAGGACAGTCACGTGCAGAAATGTGTAGAGCAGCTCACCTTACTGAAAATGAAAGTCTTACTGAAATCAACTGGAAAGAAGCCAGTTCATGTTGCAGTAAAACAAATGCAGCAATCTCTGCATTTTATGAGCTGTAAAGGGCAGAGTTAAGCTCTTTGTTTGTGAGGAAACAGTATGTTTTTTTGCCTTTAGTCTTTTTAGAAAATGAGATTCACATCTAATTTGACTGAAGGAGGGTCTTGATGCATGTTTTGCCCATCCACTACATAAAAGCCCTGAGCAATTAGTAGCATAATGGACAATTTCAGCACTAAAGAAAAAAAAAGTTGACATCATTGACAAGTGTAAGAGAAACATGGGAGAAGTAAAAGATTGAAAAACTAAAGTGGTGAAGACTGTTGGCTCGTTGCCAGCCAGAGAATTTGGAATAGTTATAGTATGAGTTAGTAATGGCTTAAAGAGCAATACAGTAAAGGCTTTGGGGACTCCAAATCACTACAGAGTATGAAAATTGATGCCTCTGGTACCAGAGTGATAGACTAAACTACTCACATTGGCACGGTATTAAAGGTTGGGATTGTTTATTGCTGGTTTTTGCAAGATAACCAAATTTCCTCTGGGAATAGCAATCGGGCAAGCTAATTCCTCAAGAAAAGATTTAATCACGCAGTATAATTTAGAATAGGAGAAAGAAATAGCCCTTTTTTTACCTTATTTGAGCATTGGCAGAGATCTGTTTCATGTTTTTTTCCAGAAGTGTTTAATTGTATTGTATTGGCAGCACATGAAACAATAGAGTTTCTGCTCTACTGTTTTCAAACTTCCCAACTTTGCGTGCAACAGTTTGAAAAACATGGGAATCAATTACCCTAGCTAATTTGATGCCATTAACTCTGGAATATTATGCTTATTCTAAAGGCAGGATTTAGAATATATAGCCTAATGTGAATTAAAGCTAAAAAACCCACTGTAGAAGCGATGTCTCCATTCCCAAAGCACAGCTCTCCAGTTATTCAGCCAGAACTTGTCTTTATTTCAGGGAGGGTTTTGCCACAATAAGGACCCAGAAACTGCAGGTACTGAGGCTGAGCTGAGAAGGTCTTTATGTCTCTCAGGACAAACCTTACATTTCCAGCTGCTAACAAACTTTTTTCGACTCACTCTCTTGGTTTTGTTTTTTTTTCAGATGCAAATACTGTGACAGGTCCTTTAGCATATCTTCTAACCTGCAGAGACACGTCCGTAACATCCACAATAAAGAGAAGCCATTCAAGTGTCACTTGTGTGACAGGTGTTTTGGTCAACAAACCAATCTTGACAGACATCTAAAAAAGCATGAGAATGGGAACATGTCTGGTAGGTATGCTTTTTCCTTCCCCAACATGCCCCCTTTACTGCCAGGGTTCAGGTACTTTCAATGCCACTGAGTGTCAACAGGCACACGTTGCTCTGTGCCGTCTGCTCTGATGAGTGAGGTTTGGGAAAATATGTAAGTGCCTAAGCTCTGCTGACATTTAAAGTGCTTTGAAAATCCCAGCATAAACTCTCCCCTTGTATAACTTCATGCTGCTGGTTGATGTCTTTTCTTTTTGGTTTTAATTAAGTCAACCATAGCATTTTGAGAACAGACTGGGAAAATTGGTTTAATCCCATCTCCACAAGCACTTGGCTCTCAAGAGGAGTCCTCAATTTGAACTCTCAAGGGGGCACTCTAAAAGATTTTCTTGGCACCTCCCAAAATAGTCCCACTGTCAGGAGCTGAAAAGCACTAGCTATTATGGAGGTAATGGTGCCTCCGAAGCCCCAAAGACAATCAGTCACTGCACAGAGCAGCAAAGGCAGTGACAAGTAGTGGATATCATTGGTGTGGGTTAGGTACCTGCAGGGTTTAATGAAAACCCTGTCTCCGGTCTTCTCAGCCTACGTTTTGCTCTACTGGAAATAAGCAGGTACATGCAGTGGCCGCAGAGTTGTCATTCCCCCGATGCTTGGAGAATGATGTCTGTCACTGGTCTCTCACTGCTAATGACCCTGGGTGATTATGTCTCTGGCAGCTCCATATTTTAAGCAAATCTGCATGATTAGTAGCTAAAATGAAGTTCTGTTTGCTGGATTCATCCATTGGGCTAACGCAATAATTGACTGGCAGTCTTGGAAGGAGATGTTGAAACAGATCCCTGGCAAAAGTGATTATAAACTATGGGAATGGCACCCAGCATGCAAGCAGTCATTTTGGCTTGAAACCACTTTGCCCATGAGTAAATACTACTTCCCTTCTGATGGCCAAAAGCTGATGAATCACTGTGACCAACTTTTTCTGGCTCTCACCTGTTTTAGCCATTGTTTCAATTTCAATTTCATTGAAGTGGTTAAATACAGAAAATGTAAAGGAGCAACAACAGAAGTTCTCTGTTTTTTGCTTTAAGGTACTGCAACATCTTCACCTCACTCAGAACTGGAAAGCACAGGGGCAATCCTAGACGACAAGGAAGATTCTTACTTCACAGAAATTAGGAATTTTATTGGAAACAGCAACCACAACAATCAGTCCCCCCGAAACTCAGAGGAGAGGTGAGTTGTGACTGATCTGCCTTCAAAAGGTGTCACTCTTCCTGTTCTAGATTAAGGTTGTTTTTTCACTTTCTGATGGTGCTAGGAGACAGAATTATTTTAGCAGTCTGGTTGCTTTGGTGTTCATCTCGGGGTCTTATGAATAGAAAGAAGGGTGAGTCCCTCCTCATCGTGCATGAGTGGATTCCCAGAAGGTTCATCAATGAAAACTTCTTGTATCAGGAGCTCTCAGTTTCAAGTTCCTATTGTTGATTTAAGTCTGTTGAAAATTTCCCTCGTTTTTCAGTCATGGCAGAACAGGTGAATTCTACATCCTGTGGCTAAGTGTAGCAAGAGTTACAATTTGAATGCAATATAAATGTGTAATTAATAGAGTAGACTAAGCTAAATTCTTGGAGGTTTCTCACTGCAAGTCCTTTCCCGTAAGTAACTCAATCCCAAGAAAGATGCTGACTAGCAAAAAGTCCATGAGGTCGTGGGTAGTCCACAGCGAGGGACTTTTTTTCTCTCAAGATTTATTAAGTATGTGAGTGTTTCAGGTCTTCTGAACTAACAGCAGAGAGACCACTTCTAAATATTTTCAGCTAATAAAAATACAGCTAAGCAGAAAAGGCTGGAGCATAGGTACCCATGTCAGCTAGACATATTTCTTCGAGATTGGTTTTGCATTGTGCAGCATTTGCATTTTTCAGTTGGCATCACATTATCAGCATCAACAATTTCTTACCCTTGGTGACAAACTTGAGGGCCCTCCCAATTTCAAGATGCCTTTGTGAAGGGATGAAAATGGGTGGACATAGCACAATGTCCACAAAAGTATTGGATTAAGTGATTACATGCATATTCAAATTTCATTCCATCTTGATTGGCAATGAGGGCTTGGGATTTTTTCTTTGCACATCTGGTCTCAACATGTCCTGCAACAGGAAGTCAGCAAAGTGGAAAGGTTGCTGGGTTGTGCAGTGTTTCCTTTCTAAATTTGGCACTTCAGACTGCTCTTGATGGATATTTTATCCCTGGCAAATTGCTGCATTTGAAAGCATAATTAGAGAATCTGTTTTCTTAATCACATGGCTTTTGGTACTTTGGTTGCAGTCCATCTTCCTTTCATTTCTAGCAGCCTCAATTGAGCATAACAAGCAAGTTGGCAGCCCAAACTGCGCTCAACAATTCCATATTTCTGCCTATTTAAATAAAAGATGATAAAAGAGATATTGTTCTGATTATCTTACAGGGGGGTGGCTGCTTTAGCTCTCCCCACTCTGCACAGCCTCAGATTTTTTGAATACTGTGATATAAACAGACCATTCCCTATTTTTATTTTCTTTTTAAATGCAGTACTAAACTCGTGACAGTCAGCTGGGATTTGCTTGGAAAATAGATGGAACTCAGTTATGTTCAGGAAAACGATGCTGTTGTAGAAGAAAACAGCTTTCACTTGCGTGTGCTCCCTAAGAAGGTGCATCTGGACTTGATGACCTTTCTAGGGCCTTTTCAACCCCTAACATTCTATGATTCTATGATCTGCTGCAACAGCAAGTCAACACTAAATACCAATTCTGCTGCTAGGGCTCATCCTTATTGTGCTCCCACTTTTGGTCTATTCCATATTGTCCCGCACAGTTTGAAACACATGGAGTCTGAAGCAAACTGTGGACGTACAATAAAGTTTCCATTTTTATAACTGTATTCCTGGAAGAGTTAAGGACCTTTTGCACAATGAGAACAATAGATGAATCAAGGCCTCTGTGCTACTCAACGCAGCGGAGCAGATATGCTGGGAGCGTGAATTAGTGTGGCTCCAGCAAGTCCAGCCCTTTTACACCACTAGGACCTCTGGCCATGCATTTGTCAGCGTGGTGGTAACAAATTTCTTCTGTGGTGGACATGATGTAGCAGCAGATGCTTAGAATCCTACATGGTTGAGACCATTGAGACCAAACGAGCCCGTGCTTCAGTATGGGTGTTATGTCCTTGATAAAATCCCATAGGAAATGGTTAAGAGAAGTCATTGTCTGAAAGCAAAGGACAACATTCTATCAGCTAGTGGACCCAAATGGTTTTCCATGTGCATTTTGCTGTAATTACTCATTTAATAAGAATAAATGCACTTAAAATGCCATACAACCTTTCTTTTCGTTACTTCTTACCCTTCAAATCAATTGACAATGTACTTCAGTGGGCAGGCAATATTGCAGACCAGTCTTCAGCTGAAGTTCTGTAGGTTCCCATATATATAATCCATACATTCAGTGAGGCAGCATGGCTTCCAAATGGGTAGTAGTGTGCAAAATTAATTGTAGATATAACTTTGACTTCAAAACTCTCGATGCATTATTGGAGGTTGTTTTTGAAAATGCTGGATCTGAATTTCAGGGTTTCTTGGTTCCACCAGCTTCTGTTGAAAGGCAATGGGTTGTTTTGCCCAGACTACCTAAATGATTGGAAACGTGAGACGAAACAACTCGTGAGAAAATTTGGAAGGGGTATCTGAACGTGCCTCCATTTATATAAGAACTTAGCAGGATAACAGGAAAATCCAATGCTGATAGTACTGTAATGTCCCACTGATTTTTGAGTAGAATTTTCTCCCATACTGCCTAAACATCTGAAGCTAAAAAAAGATTTAAAATACAGAAATCACTTTATTCTACTGGGACAGATCCCTTTCAGGTCTGCCTCCAACAAATCATAACAGATTTGTGATTATTACTTGGGTTTCTTTTGGTCCTTTCAGAATGAATGGCAGCCACTTTAAGGAGGAAAAAGCCATGGTAGCCAGCCAGAACTCCGATTTGCTGGATGATGAAGAGGTGGAAGATGAAGTAATGATGGACGAAGAAGATGAAGAAAGTGAAATTGTAGGGAAAGCAGTCAAAGAGCCCGTTACAAGTGACATGCACGAGGGGACTCCAGAGGAGGATTACGAGGAAACGAGTACTTTGGACGTGAACTGCAAAGCTTCCCCTGGCAGGTTGGTTCCTTCCGGGTATTGGTGTGCCCGATACATGAAATAAGAACAATAAACCATACAAGAGTGCCAACACCAAACTGTGTGCCGTGGGAACTGGTCCGAAGTAGCCAGCCTCCCAGTTTAGGATAGCAACTGTAGGTCTGTGTTTGGGTTGTTACCAGCCTGTTTTCAGTCTCTCCATGCAATCTGTAGCCCTTAAGAGGAAAAGTAACTGTGCTGGGGAGCTATTGTCAGGTTCTGGGTGAGACAGGAAATGTTTATGGGAGAGACGTTATCTGCTCCGTAAGTTGACCTGTATCTCCTGTAATGATCTTGTGAAAGGTTGTGGAGACACCAGGAGAGACATGACCTCTCCCTCCTTTTGCTCCCACTGCCCACCCTCCTAGTTGGAAAAGAAAAGAGAATTTCTTTTCTTTTAGGATCAGAGTTCCACAGGGCAAGCAGGTTTATGCATATAAAAAAGGGGGGAATTGCTCAGATATGTGAATCTGAGAGGAGGAGGGAATGCAGAGAGGATTGTTTAATTGATTTTAAAACCTCCGTGGTGTTTTTGTAGGTACAAAGAGGAGGAGTATAATAAGACTGGACTTTCAGCTTTGGACCACATAAGGCACTTCACAGATAGCCTCAAAATGAGGAAAATGGAAGAAAATCAATATAGTGAAGCTGAACTGGCAGCTTTCAATGCTTCCCAGATGCCAGAGGACTTAAAACAACCTTTGTACAGGAAATCCAAATCCCAGGTAAAAGCTTAACTCAGTTAAAATGTTCTTGTCGCCAAATAGTAGAAGGATTAAACTGTTAGTGTGTGGCAGGCAGGGTTGTTCCAGCTTCATCAGGCAGGGCTGTGACTGACTTTCACAAAAGTCAGCCTGCCCCAACCTGCCCCTGTACTCCCACTGCACCCAGGAGACATAACAGGGTGCTTTGGTCCCTGGTGACAGAGGATTTTCTGTTGTTTGTTTGGTTTTTTTTTTCCTATTTTTATTCATGTCTGCCACCTGCAGAAATGCCTTGATGAGGAATAGTCCCACTCTTGCTTTCACACAGCTGATGGAGTGGAGTTTAGCTGCAGCCTCTCAGGGATGCAACTTGATCTTCTGCCTGGCTTAGCTTTTTGGTATTTTCTTCTTCAAGTCTTTGGATGTTACCACCACTAGGTCCTCTGGATGGTTTTAAACCAGCAGTAACTAGACTGATACCCTAGTGCTACTTCTTCAGTTTTTTTAAAAGCATTAATTAAAATGGGTCTTTTTAGCCCCTTGAAAAGATTCCCGTCTTAAAAAGTGCAGAATATGCCTGTAGAAAAGGTCATCGAAGGAGACTCTGGTATTTGCTGAAATACAGGACCAGCCAAGGGATAATGTGATTCCTCAGGCTCTTGAAAAGAGCCTCCTGTGCCAAGAATCTGAAGGCAAAGGAGACTCCTGGACCTTGTCTACTATCAAAGGTTTCTCAGAGCTTCATAAAGCCAGATGAAAGCAGAAATTATTATTGTTATTAGCGAGTCCAAAGTGTCAGTGAAAAGGTTGACAGTAGTTTTACCTAATGCCTTTGCTATGTTTTAAATATGTTGAGAACAGCAGTCGTAGCCTAAGTGATGCCCAGACCGCGGAGGCGTGGCGTGGCTCCAAGCTCGAATTCTCGCCACAGGTTCCTGACTTCTTTATCCTTCTTTCCCTGTCCAGGCGTATGCGATGATGCTCTCTCTCTCCGACAAGGACTCCCTTCATTCCACATCCCACAATTCTCCCAATATGTGGCACAGTATGGCGAGAGCTGCTGCAGAATCCAGCGCCATTCAATCCATCAGTCACGTATGACATTGTGAAGTCTTACCAGAGAATGGGACCAAGTCCAAACCAGTAGCATGGCTCTTCTCATATATGACTGTTTAAAAATGACTGCTGAGCAGAATGCCTTATAAATCTGCAGGGTCACTCATTTAAAGTCTGGTGACCTTAAACTGAATAATTTTAAGAAAAAAAAAGAAAAAAGGAAAAAAAAAAAGAAAGAAACTATTTATTCTCAATATTTTGTTTTGCACAGCAAAGGCAGCTGCTGACTTCTGGCGGATCAATGCGACTTAAAAAAATAAAATAAGTTTTCAGTGGATTATGTAAACTGGGGCCAGGAAAAGGTGTCTTCCAGTTCACCCAGCTTCGAGGGGCAGGGGCAGAAGGGTTAAGCCTGCATTGATACACACATGGGCACTCCTTTAAAGTAGGAACTGAACTGATTTGCTTTTTGTATAAGATAGTTTGACACAGGATTGGGAACAGTTGCTTTTATGTACAAATCTCTTCGTTAAAGCTTTATGCATTTTAGCCCTTCAAAGAAAGAAACTAGTTCTATCAAATGCACACTATCCATCGTAACTGTAGAAAGAAGCAACAGGGAATATTTTGTTCTCTCCGTAATTCTTTTGCCTTCTCAACTGCATTCTTTAAAAAACAAAAAAAAAAAAGGAAAAGCAAGGAAAAAATGAAAAGAAAGAGAAAAAAAAATGAACTCTTGAGAAACAATACATAAAAGGCTTGTGTATATTGTAAACTATGAATGTTCACCACTCCAAGAAGTTAAATCATCCAGATAATTCCGTGAAAGCACCGCGTTCATCAACAGCACCACTAGTTCCAATCATTGTAAGGAGATTTTGATTTTTGACAATCATGTCACTATTTTGTTGTCCTGTTTCCTTTTCCCCTCCTACCCTCTTAATTTCTTCTTTGTGTTGCGTGTACCATGTATTTATTTGTTGGCAAACGATGGTTTGTTGATTCCAATAGCACTGTTCCGATAACAAACAGCACTGCTCCAGTCCCCCACTGCGTTACGATGTAAGGCACCCAAAGAGAAAAGTGAGGTGACCTGATCTGTGTATATGGGAGTGCAAAACAGTGTTTGAAATTTTCTTACATTCCTCTTTTATTTTTTTTTTTTTTGCCTTTTAATGAACTAAATAACTAATAGATGCAATTTAGGATTATTTTGGGGTTTTTTGTTTTGTTTTGGTTTTTGTTTTGTAATACAGTAAATTGATTGGATTGTATAAACAGTTATAATTTCTTCATGAAAGCATGATTCTTCTGATTAAAAAAAAAACTGTACCCAATATTTTATGCTGGTTGTCTGCGAGCTTGTGTGATGTTATGTTCATGTTAATCCTATTTGTAAGATGAAGTGTTCCAAATTTATGTTTTAAAACAGAAAATAAATAAATAATGGAAGGTATTCAGGTTTTTTTTTCTTTGGTTCTTTTGGTTTGGTTGTTTTTTTTTTTTGGTTTTTTTTGGCCTGTAGAGTGAGGGACCAGATTTCTTTTTCCTTTTGTTTATAATCTCATTTTGAAATAATCAGCAAATTGAGGTACTTTTCTTTAAATGCTTTGTACAATGTAACTGTTACGCATTTCAGTACATTACTATGGGAGGATCAACTTTAAAAAAAATAAAAAATAAAGGACTACAAAACTGAAGGCAGCTTTTTTCTTATTGTCTTAGTTTTTGTCTGGGTCAGGGCAAAAAAATGGCATATTTCATGTGCAGTCAGGGGAGCAAAGACTGTGTCCATGTAAGAATAAGCAGAGGATTGTACAATTATAGAATCATTTAGGGTGGGAAAGACCTCTAAGATCAAGCCCAACTATAAACCTAACACAGCCAAGTCACCACTAAACCATGTCTCTAAATGTCATTTCTACATGTTTGTGAACTCTTCCAGGGATGGTGACCCCCCCCCACCAGTTCCCTGAGCAGCCTGGGCCAATGCTTAACTGCTCTTTCAGGGAAGAAATTTTCCCTAATATCCAACCTAAAACTCCCCTGGCACAACTTCAAGCTATTTCCTCTCATCCTTCTGCTTGTTACCTGGGAGAAGAGAGCAACCGCCACCTCGTTCCAACCTCTTTTCAGGGAGTTGTAGAGAGGGAAAAGATCTCTCCTGAGCCTCCTCCAGGCTAAACAACCCAACTGCCCTCAGCTGCTCCTCACAGGACTTGTGCTCTAGACCCTTCAGGCGCTTCATCACCTTTGTTTGGACACCATGAGCACGGGGCACTGTGAAGTATCTTCAGCTCAGTCATGCAATTTAGGACTCAATCCAGAGTCTCACTGGACCATTGGAAGTGTTTAGATCAGTCCTTTAAGCTCCAAAACACTACTTTGGAAAGGAGAAGTATTTCAGTCATTCTACAGGAGGGATTGGTGAATAGTCACCTGTGGACACTGTCGTGGAGCCTTGAGCTCAGGCTGGTGATGTACCCACCTGCTGCTTGTGAGGATGATGTTGGGTAGCAGTGGTTTGGCTGGCTAATAGCAAACATTGACTTGCCAGATTGATGAAAGTCCATAGTTGAGAAGGTAAATGGGCCTTCAACTGTATGAAATGAGCTGTTCGGGCCTAAAAAGGGGGGGGAAAAAAGAAAAAATCCCCACCAAAACCAACAACAAAGCACACCAATATTTTAGAGTGAGTATTTCCTTTGAACTTTAGTCCAAAGCTTTTCTTCTGGCCGCCCTGCAGAGCAGTGTCCAGGAAAAGCCAGTGCAGGTTCAGGCAATGCAAATTTTACTGCTCTCATCCTCAGAGGCAGAAGGACTGAGACAAAAAAAACCAAACTGTATATTAAATCCAGCACTGTCCCAGTAGGAAAAGGCATGTTTAGGGAAGATGATTTTCAGGAGGTTTGGTTAAATCTGTCTACAATGAAACCAAAAGTACGTCCAGAGAGATCTCCAGGCCATGGGCAGGGGGTGCTCCTCTCTCGTCTGTTTCAGTACACAAAGACCTGCTGTAGCTCACCATATCCTGGAAGTCACATTTCAGAATAAGCTGCTTATGTCATTCTCATACTCAGCCCAGCTACAGTTTGATTTGGTTTATAACTTACCATGTAGCAACCAGGACATCATCAGGGCTGAATATAAACCCAGCAAGGACAGCCTTTGGTTTGCTCCTGAGCATCATGTGCAGGATAGGTGGCAAACTGAGACCCACAAGCCAATGGTTTGGATGCAGGAAGCCTAAACACACCTGGAAAGAAAGAAAAAAAAAAAAAAAGAAAAAAAGAAAAGAAACAGAAGAAGAAAAAAAAAAGCTTGTGTGCATGTTCTTGTCCTCTTCTCAGTGGCCTGAGCCAATGGCCAGGTACATGCAGATAATTGCCTAAATTGGCTATTATTTTTAGTGCAGTTAAAGTCACCGTGAAACCTGGTTTTAGGTTTCTGCCAAGTAAAAAGAACAAATAGATTAATCAAGTCAAGTTTTATCTGCAAACAACTTTCCAGATCGTTTTCCCCTTTAATTTGATGCAATGACAGTTCTTATCAGCTCTGCCCTCACCTGCCCTAGATGAAAGGAGTTTGAGGAGATGGAGAAAGGGTGGGACAGTTTCTCCTGGGTTTAATGTTCTGGGTTAAGGTAGCACACTTCCATCATGTAACTGTCAGGGAAAGTACTCCTTGAGCTGAGTTGGTAGGGTTAGTTTAACCTGCACATAACCATGGCTACTGACCATCAGGGAGTGGCTGCCACCACCTCATTGAATCCCCAGGTTGATGTTCCCATTGAGAGCCTTGAGCTTTATGTTCTCACATCAAATTAGGCCATGCAGCAGCACTGCCTATGAGATGCAATGAGCAGAGGGGGCAAAAAGTATCCCAAGGGGTCCTTCAGCTCCATATAGATACCTTATCATCACCTGGATTTTCATTGCCTTTTCTCAGTGGTAAAGTTATTCACCTGAAAAAAAACAAGCCCAGGTTTGATTGGCCATCTCACCCTCCAAATAAACAAAGAAAACTGAATAAGTTTTGTCTTTCTGTCATACTCTCCCTGATAGACTGCACAGGTGCACTTGTCTGGATGCAAACAGTACTAAGTGAGGACCAATGTTTCTGGCTTTCTGCAGTAGTGATTTTTTTCCCCTATTATTTATTTATTTATTTATAGAATCATAAAAACCCCCAATACTAAAACCCAAAAAACCCCACACTTTCAGCTTATTTCAGTATCATCCTTCTGTTCACCCCACCTGGAGTAGTTTTCCACAAGTCAACAAATCATTCCCATGTGCTACAGCAGCCTTACTAGATGAAGGAACTGCACATTACCACCTCAATTCCCATCTACAGAATCTAACAAAGCACCAAGCATGACAAGATGATTAATCAATATTTCACCCTGGCCCAGATCCTCAATACCACTGCGGCTCCGAGTCGCTGTTCCCATGTCAGCCCTGCTGTTCTACTGCATTAACAGCCACATCTGTGGAGTAATGGGAGGGGAAGTTATTACAGAAGCATTTGGAAGGCTGGTTTTGCTCAGTGATTCAGTTTGGCCCATTTCTCCCTGGGTGTCTTGAGCTTTGGAACTTTCTGTCAGGTTCCTCTTCCTCAGACACAGGGAGAACTGCTGCAAAGTCCTGGATTGTTTTGCTGCACTCTGCTGCCTTCCAGCTACGTTAAGTCTGTTGTGATTTTTGCTGGTCAGTCCTATAGTGATGTTGAAAAGCTACTTCATGTTAAAGATGCTTCTAGTGATGATTTAAACAAGACAAAGGCATCCAACACCAAAGAGAAGACCCTTTCTTCATGTCAAAGACCATGTACCTTGCCAGGACTCCAGTCTTAAGGAAAATGTGTTCTGCAGCCTGGCCAAACACATCCTCTTTCCCATCCCATTGAAGGGCTGTGTAGGTTTCTGAGTATAGCTAGCCTGTGGCTTCTAATAGTCTGATTAATTCATCTTTTGTTCTGTACACAAAATGGTGGCAACTTTAGGAGAGGTTCAGCTTTACAATTCAGAGTCACTTAGTGAAGTCTGGGGAGAGGGTAGAGGAGAGAACAGTAAATGAAAAGTAATAAAAAATACTGTATTCCTTCTCTTTCCCTTCATTTTTTCCCCCAACTCAGATTAATTTGCTGCTAGAAGAAACCAAGTTTCAGCACAATTTACTATTTCCCAGAATTTAGAGTTTACTCAGACTAACATTGAAATGAACCCCAAAGAGAGGCCCCCACACCTACGCAGTGATTCAGGAACTCATGGCACATCTTAGAACCATAGGATCATAATCATGGTTGGAAAAGCCCTCTGAGATCATCAAGTCCAACCATCCACCCAACACTACCATGCTCTCACCACCAAACCACATCCCTAAGTGTCACATCCATGTTTGAACACATCCAAGGACAGAGACACCACTACATCCCTGGGCAGCCTGTTTCAATCCTCTCTGTGATGATTTTCTTTTCCTAATATCTAATCTAAACCTTGCAACACTGAAGCCTTTTTCTCAAAACTACCACCTAAATTTTGCTTGGGACTGGTTGCCCCCCTGGGTATGGCCATAACCCAGACAGAACACGGATCTCTTTGCTGCTATGTGCTGGAATCAAAGCCGCCTTCTTCTTCTTTTTTTTTTTTTTCCCTGGATCCAGGAGCATCCATATTTTAAAGGCAATTGAAGCTATTTATAGCTATAAATCCACCCAGGGAAGGTTATTAGGAAAGGTGCTGTGGAAATATAAAAGTGGTCTTGTATAACAGGTTAGGTATGAACTTTAAGAGTATCTGCTCCATCTGTCTGAGCAGAGGGTCTGAAAGAAGGCACCTCCAGAAAGCACTTTCCTTTTTCCTGCTTTATTTTAATACTAATTAATTCCAGAAAGGCTAAAGAACTGTGATGAAACACTACACTTCTAAGAAAAAGTTTTGCCTGAGAGTCTTAAAGCAGGCCTCCCAGCTTGGGAAGGTCTAGTGGGAGAAGAGGTTTAGTGGTCATTTTGATGCTTAAATTATCAGTAATTAAGAAGTTGATTTTCTGGGATTGAGGAAAATTTTAACCAGCTGCTTCTTTCAGGCCTCTACTCCTCATTTTCATTAGCATGTGCTAAGGCAATCTGGAAAATATATTTAGGTCTATATTATGCTGTGTCAAGACCTCAGCATCTGTACCTTGGGGCAGATACATGTGAGATAGCCAAGGGTAGATGTGCCAGCAGGCACATGTGGAAGTGTTCAATTTGTAATATGATTAGAGACCCCAAAACAAAGCCTGCTTGATACCTGTGGCATATTTGTTTCATGGTAAGTGCAGAAAACTCTCCAAAATCGTGTCATGTTTCCCTTCACCAGCCAACTCAAACTAGAGAAGTAGCTCTTTAATTCCTGGGGAATCTCTTTCAACAGGCACGTGTCAGGCCCAATTAAGGTCCAGGCAGCCCCACGCTAATTGGGGTGAGGTATGCAGTGGTGTAAGGTGGTCATTTAGCAAAGCAGCTCCTTTGTCCAGGGCCAGCGCCCACCCTCGCTCCAGCCTGTCTTTCTCTGCCTGAAAGTTGGAGAAATTCCTGCTAGAACACAGCCTGGAAAAAGTTAACAAGTGGAGGGAGAGTTTTGAGCAGTGGTGGATCAGACAGCTCAAGGTGCTCTGCCAGAAGCTCACCACATGGCCTTCTGCATGGAAGCTACCATCATGGGAGGCCAAGGTGGTGAGCTGCATCTTCTGCCTACATAACACCAGGCATGATGTCAGCATCCTCCAAGGATGCTCTTTTGTCTTATCTCCAGGTCTCCTGCTCTCAAAGAGTTTTTTCTTACATCCAAAGTGCTAATACACCAGTACAGAGGAAAAAAAACCCTGAAAGCATAAGCTGAGAGATGGAGATGAATTTAAGCATTCAGCCCCTCCTGAATTTCAGTGGGATTTGTGTGAAAAGTCCCAGAAACAGACTGAATTTCAGGACATTCATGATCCAAATGAAAGTGAAATGCTGGAGGACAGAGACTAACAATTGTCTTTGCTCCAAACTGATTCTTGCAAACATTTTAATGATTTAGATCTTCCTAATTACAGAGTGTTTTGCTGTACCCAACTCTTTCATAGAATCATACAATAGTTTGCATTGGAGGGTCCTTGCAAGGTCATCTAGTCCAACCACCCTCAACATCTTGAACAAGAGCAGGTCATTCAGAGCCCCATCCAACCTGACCTGGAATGGTTCCAAGGATGGGGCATCTCCCAGCTCTCTGGGCAACCTGTGCCAATATTTCACCATCCTCATCATATTTTTTTTTCCTTATGCTTTGTCTAAATCTCTCATTTTTTCAGTTTAAACCAATTAATCCTTATTGTGTTGCAACAGGTCCTGCTAAGAAGTCTATCTCTTTTCCTCTGTTGCTACTAGGCCTGTTGGGCACCTTTCTGGTGTGTCTTCTTTTGTATTCATCTGTAGAGATATTTCCTACTACCCAGCCTCTCCTGGTTCATCTCTTAAAGGAGGATAATATTTCCCACCCTCAGACCAATGTGAAGTGCCTGCATGCTGGCACATACCCACTGTGTTTCAGGAAGGGACTCCCAGTCCAGTCAGCTGCTATCACAACTGTGTGATAAAAAAATGGAGCTCACAAGGATCCACAGACCTCTGCTCTGTGTAACCACAACCCACAAACCCCTTCCCAATCCACTGTAACAAAATAAAGACCTTTATTGCATTTAGCCTTCATTCCCTGGTACTCTTTTTGGAAGCATTTCTGCTGGTTTTATTACTTAAGAGCTATTAAAACCTTAACCACTGCATGGAGCAACTCACTCCAGCTTTACACTCGTCCATAAAAACTTTGAAGGGGAGAACTACTTTCTGGACCTAACACCCCATCAGCTAAGGATTGCCAGTATCAGGTCTGAATTAGTCCCTGTCCTGGCTGAGCATACAGACCAGGCTGAGAGATGCTGCAGGGCAGGGCCATGACTTGTAACTGGATTTTCTCTGCATGTGCCACCTTCTGTTAGATTAAGAAGGAGCAAAGCGAAAGGAAAAATCACTTTGTGAAGAACCAAGGAGAGCAGGAACAGGAACTGGGGTAAAGCCCCTCTCCCCCCCAAAAGAAAACCCACCAGAAGCAAAAACCAAACCACAACAAAACTCTTTAACCAGCCTAAATTTGACATGGTGCTGGGGAAGAAGCAACATGGCTGGGCAATCAGGCTGACATAGGACCAACTCAGTCACTCCTCCAAAAAACAAACCCTTCTGAAGCACAAGTGCAAAACTGACAAAAGCTAACATGGTGTGATGGAAATGGCACTAGCCAAATCCTCCTGTAATGCAGCTCCCTATGTTGCTCTTTATGTTGCTCAAATACTGATAGAGTGTGTGTAATACAGAAGCTTGCTCAAAGCCTCTCATTATTTTCTGGTTTTTAATTATTATTATTATAGAGTCCAAAAATCTGGCTTTCTCAGCTCGCTGCAGGTTCCAAAGCATAACTTCCTCCTCCTTCGCTCTGCCACTGAATTTTTAATATTTCCTCTTTGGAAAGTATCAGGAGTCTCAACAGGGTGTGGGTTTTTGCTGTAGTAGAGCTCTACTGGGGTGTCTTAGGGCAGCACTTTGCCCTTGGAAAATATATTCTAGCTGCTGTCCCCACAGAAAAACAAGAGGAAAAAAACCCCAACACCAAACCTGAGGAACTAGCCTCATAAATTATCCATTTATAATGTTTCTTCATTTCAGCTGGAACAATGAACCTGGTACATTTTCTTTTCAACTTTGCCTCCCAGTCCAAGTGGCCACCTACTTTGTTGTCCAAATGTCTCGTGCAGTTCGAATCCTACAATGCGTAATCTCAGTAGGGTTATCAGTTATGTCATGCATTCTACAGCCTCCAATCAGCGTAGTGGGAAACAACATTTTCATTTAATACCAGGAGAAACAGTGGAAGTCAGCGATTGATACCAACACAATGATGGGAAAAAGTGTCCAGAGGTGCTACTCACATAATCTCACTTTACAACATCTTGAAAATTCAATAGAAAGGACTTTGCTAACAATACCAGAATGACATACCACTGATTATTGTTCCTAAAGCTCTTAACAATAAGAAAGCTCTCTAAATATATCTCAACAAAAAACATATAACAGTTTGTTTCTTCTTTTCTTTTTTTTTTTTTTTTCAAAGCACATAGTATTAGTCAACAATTGTTGTGCTGTGTGAGCCCATTAAGGCTGTTGGCTGGTAATGTTCTGGGAAATGAGCTCTTGAAAGATCTTTTTTTTGTCTTTTTTAAACATGCCTAACAATTGTATCTCCTGGAAGCACTATCTACAAACTGCAAGCACCTACTCTAACTTATTTTCTTTCTTAAGACTGAAAAAAAGCACTACTTACCCTTGCATGTTAGAGAGCCACTTCAAAATTCAGCTATGAGAAGCAACTTCTAGCCCAGAGCAGCAATGAGAACCTTCATAAGGACCACCTGTTTCTTTTTAAGCCTCTGGTCTCTGCAGGGTTGGGTGAGTTCTCCCAAGGACACAGGAGCACTTTCCTGGTTAATCTCTCCCCAGCAGCCAGAGTCCTCAGTTTAACACAACTTTAAGAAAATGCAATTAAAGTGAACATCAAATGTGCCATGACATTTCCCTCAGAAGGAAAGTGGAAGCATTTTTACTGCTAAACTCACACCTTAGAGTTTGAGCTGGCAACCACTTAGTAGTCAACAGAAAAGTCTGCTACAGGCTACTAGAAGAAAAGTCTGCTACAGAAAAGCCCTGAAAGTATTTAATTGCTCAGCACCTTCCAGGAACAGCATCCACCTTCGGGGCTGCTCCTGCTAACACACAAATGAAGCCACATATGGGAGTAAAATCCTTCTCTGGCTTTGCAGCATCAGAGCCACAGATATGCTTCATTCCTGTGTTATTGTAGAACACTTTTGGTGCACATGGGCATCCAGAAATGTGTTGCTGAAGACTAAATAATCATTTAAATTCCTTTGCTACTGTTTAGATGTTGGAAGCAAACCAAACCCTTCCATGTCGCGTGGATCTTCACTGCATTTATCGTGTTAGAAAGCCAGTGGAAGATCCCTAAAAATCATTAATGGAAGTAAACATTGAATCAGGTTACAGAGTCAACAGGAGACAATTTTTGAATGAAATCAATGTGTTGTGTTAGAGGATACTGAGTGAAATATCCACTGGATAGTCTTTTATTGCCTGCTCTTAATTGCTCTGTTTATTATTGAAGTGGTTAATAAGCAGTTCCTAAAACAGATCCAGAGGGTGCCTTTTGCAGCCTGACTGTCAGCCCACACCACCAAAATCTGTTCTCCACCAACCTTTTGCCATCCTAGCTTGATTTCACCTTCAACACTTTTTAGAATGATTACTTTTGTTCTCTGAACTTAGACATTGGTTGTATAGATTCATTTAAGACTTGTTTGCCATCTATGTAAACAACATTTACTGGGTACAAGATGTACCAGAAGGGAAAAAATTAACTTCTGAGAACATTTTAGGATGATCAAATGAATGGAGCAAGAAAACATTGTGAAAATCTGGCTGACCACTTGGCATCACCACAGGCTGTTAGTTATTGTCCATTAGTAACCCCAAATTTATTTGGACAACTAGACTCATAATGTAGTTGGAGATGGTTTTTTTTCCCTTCCCCATCAAACACTACAGGAGTCCTTCAAAGCACCTTCTAGTACACTTTGTGGCACCTGGTATTGAAACAAACATTTGAACTCTGCCAGTTAAATATATTTACATATACCTTATATTTATATAAATATATATATGATGTAAAGATATATATATTTACATAAACCTTTCTATTAAGTAGTAAATATGAAGTATTTGTTAAATACTAACCAAGATTTTGTTTTCTTATCCTTTCTCTAGGATTTAGGTATAGCATTAAGCAGAGATGTTACTCCTGAAGGAAGCACCAGCTAAATTAGGGGTTGACCCTCCCAAAGGCAGGACTGGAAATACTCCTGCACTTGACATGGTTTCAGACACAACTTTGCACATTTTACTGCTTTTCGCTCCTCCCTGATTTTATATACATATAATACTTCTATAATCAGTATTGCATAAAATAATACTTATATGTGAGTTGCATATATACTTATGCAATGTGTAGATAGGGTTTGTTGCCCACCAAAGGGATGGTGGCAACCACAGTGGCTGTGATTGACTCTGGCAATAAGGAGATGGCTTCAGATTACCTTTGGCTGCAGGGTGTGGGGAGGGTCCATGCTCCTGTACCTGCCTGGTGGGGTATGTGGGGGGTGTGTGTCTCCTGCACCCGGGTCAAAGCAGGCCAATGTGTGAGAGATCTGGTGGGTGGTGGTGTCATTGGTTGGTTTTGAAGTCATAGGAAACTGCTTGAATGGCTGGAGCCAGAGTGTCTCTGCAAGTGGTAGCCAGATACAAAAAAGCACACAGGGCTCTATTGGTGTTTAACTACTTTGTTGTTTTGAAAAAAAAATGCTTTTTAATCCCTGCTGAAAGGCTCCAACTGTCCTAGAGGCTCCTCACTGGGAGCTGGGTGCCTTTGAAGATATAGGGTAAAGCATAAAATTCCCTTTACAAACCCTTCTCCTTCCTTCTCCCTCTTCTCCTCCTTCCATCAGAAACGTTTCCCAAACCCAGTCCTGGAATCCAAAAGTCTCTCCACCACGGGATGGAGCTCTGCCTCAGAGGCACCTCACAGGTGAAACCAAAGAGCCAAAGTACTTTTGCTGACGCTATTTACAGTGGTCTGCAGGGCATTGCCCATGCCCCTGCCCACCAAGGGGGACACTTAGCCCAGCCTCTCTGCAGCACATCCAGGGCATGTTTTTAGAGGTGTTGAAGTCACCAGCAGCTCTGGCCACGGGTTGAGATCAAACCATGGAGACCACAGCTCTCAGCCAGACACGCTGCCTCAAACCCATGCTTCAGCCCAAGAGCTGCTCTTACATGCCTGCAAAAATATGTCCCCCAGTGACCACACAAATAAACATGTGCCTCGTGAGCTACATGATTCATATGTGACCTGAGGTTTTATGAACAGAGATTTCTGCATTTTTTTTCAATGCTATCTGGCATGTCTGAAAGCACCATCCAGGAGCATGAGGCCTCTGTGTAAATGATTTCCCTTTATTTACTGAAGTTTTATTTTATTTACATCTTTTTTTTTTTTTAATGTCTTAACCCAAACCTCACAGTAAAAACTGGCATAAGCTCTTTGAAAACAAAGGTGAAACCTTAACCAAGCCTTTAGTGTCTGCTGGGAGTGCTGAAGTTCTCTACAGGAGAATCCAACTCATGCCTGTCCAGCCATGGACAATCCCTGCCTCCCCGCAGACACCCTCCCCGAGCCTGCGTCTATAGGCACAACCTTTCTTGTCTGTATCAACCTATCTAACACGTGAGAAATAAAGTGTGGCAAACTTATTTCAGCTGCATTTTGTGGGCAGGCTCTTTGATCAGCCTCTGCCTGAGTATTATTCAGCACATAGGAAAATGGACAACTTAGGTAAAGAGCTAGCCGCTGCTAAACGGCTCTTGACGTTGCCAGCAGTCATTAGGCAGCCCTCTGGCTTGGAGGAAAGAATATCAGAAGCCAGGGAACAAATTCCCCCTTCCCCTACAGCGAGGCAATATTTCACAGGGACTGCCTCGACACACTGAGACACGGCTAAACCTCACAGAGACTTGTGACTCAAACCAAGTAGCGAGGGTTTGGTTAAGCCTGGCTTGCATTCCTGACTCTGGTTTTGTTTGAAGAGCGTAAGGCGAGGAGGGAATCCTGCGAAGGGTTTCTTTGGATGTTGTGGGTGATTAATTTTCCTTCGCAGAGCTGCACAAAGCCCTCCCAGTCCTAATTGCCTGGTGCTCTCTGGTGGCTGCTCAGGGAAGTGCTCGTGGTCCCTCCTCCAGCTCAGACCAGACTTTCTTCAAAACAAACTAAAGAAAAGGGCTCGTTGCCAACTGGAAGTAACTCTGGATGACTGTAAAGTCTCCAGTAAGAGGATTCTTTACAGTCTAGTACCCAA
The DNA here is from genome assembly GCA_013399015.1 of Galbula dea. NCBI lineage: Eukaryota > Metazoa > Chordata > Aves > Piciformes > Galbulidae > Galbula > Galbula dea. The sequence continues at coordinate 3,164,677 of VWZX01007345.1, read as the reverse complement.
GCACTGGGCTACTGCAGCACCTTCCAGGGCTGGTGCTGGGGAGTAAATTCAGATTTTTACCTAATTATTGCCTGTTTGAGCAGCCAAAGAGCAAGCAGGAGCTAAATGAGGTCTTGCTGGGCAGAGGTAACAGTGATGACCTCCTTGTGCCAGCAGCAAGCTCCTCTCCGTTATCTGGTAGTTTGGCAGTGGTGAGGCTGCACTTCAAATACTGGGTTCAGTTTGGGGACCCTTGCTACAGGAAGGATGTTGAGGTGTCAGAGTGCGCCTAGAGAAGAGCAACAAAGCTGGTGAAGGGTCTAGAGCACAGGTGTTCTGAGGATCAGCTGAGAGAACATGGGTTGGTTAGTCTGGAGAAAAGGAGGCTCAGGGCAGACTTTCTTGCTCTCTACAGCTCCCTGAAAGGAGGTGGGAGAGAGTTGGGGGTTAGTATCTTTTCCCAGCTAACAAGCAACAGGATGAAAGAAAATGACCTCAGGTTGTACCAGGGGAGCTTTAGGTTGGATATCAGGAAATCTTTCTTCATCAGAAAGGTTGTCAAGCCTTGGCACAGGTTGCCCAGAGTAGTGGTACAGTCACCATCCCTAAAGGTATTTAAAAGCTATGTAAATGTGGGACATGAAGAACATGGTTTAGTGGTGACCTGGCAGTGCTTAGTTAATGATGGAACTCAATGATCTTAAAGGTCTCTTCCAACCAAAACAACTCTATGATTCTATAGCGATTTTGAAAGTCTACTTTACCTTTTTTACTATATGTTAGTAAGGGGAGCACAATACACGAGCCAGACCTGAGCAGTGCAGAAAGGCTGCCTTGATTCATTGCACTCATATGATTTTGGCTGCAGTAAATTCACTCTCCTGCTACAGCATGCAATTTGAGGGTTTATTGAATACTGGCACAAACAGAGGGGAATCATCAAAGTCTAGATAATTGCAGGGCTTCTTTTTTTTCCTTTTTTTTTGCTTCCACTGTCATTGCTTTACCAGCTATTGTCTCACTGCTCAGGAAAGCACAGCCAAATACCTCTCATAAGAAATAAAATACGAAAAAAGCCAATTTCATCCCTTCTATTTCTTTTCCTTGTGGTAGGACTTACTCTTATGTATGATTCTTTACAGTCTCCAGGAAGTTTTCGGTTTCTTCTCCTATTTCACCATCTCTTTGTTCTGTGCTGTCTCTGAAAAAAGTTGTACAAGATCCTGTCTTTTTTTTTTAATGTTTTTTTATGTGAGCACCCAAACTCTTGGCCTCTTTCTGCTAGAGGTGGAAACCTAACACCTCTTCTTCAGCAGAAGGAGTTTCGCCTGTGAAATCCCTGGAGAAGCTTTCTGTTCACCTCAACAAACACCAGACTGACCACTGAGAGAGCGTCTTCCCTCCTCAACCTTCCCCTCCCTTTTGTCTTCCCTGCTATCCCCACGTTTCAATTCCCCTCAAAATCAACCCAGAGATCATTGGCTATTTCAGAAAAGACAACTGCTCCATGGCAGCCGAAATCTGAGCTTGCACATATGGTTGAAGTTAAGCTAAGGTCTTCTTCCCAGAAATGCTTTGTGAAGTTCTTCTCCAGGCAAGTCTTTTCCAGTAAGATAGTGTCTCCTTGCCTGCTATTTTGCTTAGTCTCGCTTTCTTTTATCTTCCTTGTCGAACTTAAATGTCGCCATTCACTGCTAGCAGATGTGGTTTGAGATTCCTACATTCTTTTATGCCTTTATTTCAGTGCTTTCATCACAGCTTCTCTTTCAGCTAGGTGAATCAAAGGCCTTTCCATAGTCCACTCAATGCAAGCTATACATGATGGCTTGTTTTATTTGGCAATCTTCTCCAGTATGTGATTCATTGTCTGCAGGTGATTCATAGTTAGGAAATTACATCTGAACCCTGCCAGTGCTTGTGGTTGATTAAAGTTCAGAAGTCCCTGTAGTCTGTTCACCAGCGCTTTTTTGTCAACTCAAATATTTGTGTGCAGTAAAGAACAGTAAAAAGTGGATGTGCTATTGACATGAGCAATTTACTTGAATGTTTGCATCTTTAGAAAGTTCTACCAAAATCTCTAGAACTGGCATGAAACTGTTTCACAATGTCTGACTAAATGAATCACGTTTTACAAATAAATATCTGTCAAATTGTTCAATTGCTGGAGATCCAGTCATTAAGCAATAAAATAAAGCAGTAAATAGGAGACATCTGCTGAAAAGTGCTACAGAAACATAAGCATCTTTCTCAAGTTACCTTTTTTGCATTTTGGTATAATGATTCACCAAAAATGTCTTACCCAAGGCAATCAAACATCAGAAAATTGTCCCCTGCAAAACAATATTGGCAGAGCGTGGTACCTTACCCAAAGCAAATACAGCTTAACATCTTAGTGGAGGCTACCTAGGAAAAAAGAGGAGAAGTTTGAGCAGTTGATGTGCTGCAGTGTTATTAGGTGAGAGCAGATGGTTCAGGATACTGAAACCTTGAAAGAAAAATCATATTGGAAGTCATTGCTTATGATCTTGAATTGATTTGTTAAAGGTGTAAATGTCCTTCCTTTGAAAAATAATATTTCCCATAATGGCCAAGAGGGAACCCATCATTCTGTTTACATCAGAGATGCTCACTGGAATAACATTAAAACTCAAGGTGTGGATTTTTCCAGAGGTTTAAGCACTGAGTCTCTAAGGACTGACTGGTCAAATTCATTGCAGCAGTAACTGAATACCACAGGTTGGCAACTTCTAGGTAGCTGCTGTCAGACCGTAGGGAGGATGAGGTCTCATTTCCATCAAACACATGTCCACGCCAAGGCTGCCACTTTCTTCAGAAGGATGAGGGGCTTTTTGGCAGCATCAGCCTATAGTGTTGACCCAGAAAATGGTATAACCAAGAATACAAACTAATGAAAGTACCTTTTGGAAAGACACTCAGATAACAGCAGACTCAAGAAGCTGTAGCCTCTTCGCTTCACTTTCAGGTTTTCAGGCTCATTGCTTCGTCTAGCGTGTCAGTTTTCAGAGCAGTGATGGATTCACATTTCTTTGAAAAAGAAAATATTTTAAAAACTTATCTCGATAGTTATAGAATTTCCTGTGAAAGACACATTTTTCCTGCCAAAAGATTCCTACAATGCTCAAGTAGCACTTCAAAAACGGTAAAGCTGGAATGACACTTGCATATTTTACTGGTAATGGAGCATAGTAAAAACAGAAATGGAAAGAATACTCAAGTATCCAAAGTTGCATTATCACAGAAGTATCAGCTTCTTTCAGACCTTTCTCTGTATAACATTTCAGCACCAGCAGCTCTACCTATAACTTGGCTCAGGGATTATGTTTAAAATTGGAATTGCACATATTAAACCCATACAGTATGAAGGTTTCTGTATATAATTCAAAATCAGTTTCTAAACAGAAACCCTGTAACTTCCTCCTGCTCCAGTTTGTCTGCACATACCTTCACTTACAGGGTTGGGTGGGTTTTGGCTGAGGTTTCAAATATCTCTTCAGTGATTTTAGTTACTTTCTACAGCTCTCACAAGCCTTAGAAGCTCCAGCAAGTGCAGTGTCTGTTTCAAGCCTTCTCCCACTATGCCTCTTTAGAGAAATATTTTTGCTGAGTTCAGTTTCTCCCAGAAGAATTTCCTTTGGACAAGAAGTGGTTAACAAAGCACCCTCCCCCTGGATTTGACTGACTATAATTGGCAGCAATGTAGTTAACAACATTGGGACATCATGAAATGCAAAATTGGATTAAAAAAAATAATAATCCTTAAAACAGGAGGTTAAGACCTCAGTTTTCCATCTCATCCAAGAAATTGCATCCAGTGCAATTTAAATAAAGACGTTCAACAACTAGGAGCTGAACGCTTGACTTGTAGCCACCCTGTAAACCTGTCTCAGGAGACATAGACATGCTCCTGCTTAGGCAAGAGTTTCCAAAATCCATCAGCTCCTTTCTGCTGGCCACCATGTGTGTTTGCAAGTCTTGCTGGTTCAGCAAACCTCCAGGTCAGCTTTGCCCACTGAGAGCAGCCTACGATGCTCCTCTTTGATAACAAAACCCACAGGCAATGACAATGAATTTGTCATTTCTTTTGTAGGCAGCACTCTGCTTTGAATTCCTGCCTCATTTAGCCAAAGATATTTGGCTTGGTCACTCTTCCTCTTTGATAGCTTAGATATCAGTGCACTTCGCCTTCATGCAACATGCGCTCTTTATTTCAGGCTGAGCACAAACTATGTCATGATGCTAGGGAAAATAAATCCCTTGTGTATCCCAGGACAAAAAGGGTGGCAGTTGGTTCAAAATGGTGTCCACCCTTCCACGACAAGTGTATGCACTTCTAGCTGATAAATACCTTTATTTCCAGAGTTTCTTTATGCTTCAGCTGTCCAGAGAAGCACAAAACCCACCATGAGTGGCAGAAGGACTTCCATGAGGAGCCATGGCTCTGGCTGAGCTCTTTCTCAACTCTCTTTTTAATGAACCTGAAAATGTACAAGACAACAAATGTGTCATTAAAGTAAGACTCAAAAGACAAAGCACACAACAGATAAGCCACAAAACTAATGTGTTTTGGGTTGGATTTTTTTTCTGAAAGAAAAAGCAAGGTTGTTATAAAAGTCCATTGTTCTTTGTTATGATGTAGGGACTCATCACACATGGGGGAGACAGAGGAGGTGGAACTATGACTTTCTGAATTAAAGCCCCATGATCATGTGTCACACTCAGTTACACTGAAGGAGAAGTGAGTTGAACAGCAAAGGACAAAAAATGCTGCTAGAGCTGATGTCCACATGCTTCCCAGCCATCAGAAAATGGAGCTCCAGGAGCTGACCAGTCCCACCAGCATGTTTTTTAGGACATATAAAATAAGTTTAAAACAAAGAGTGAGCATGAATCACTAACATGGTGAGACCCCTTCTTGAAAGCCTGGGGAGGCTCCTTGGAAACAACAACTCTTTAGAATCATTTACAAATGCTGCCCCATCTGTAAACACAAGAAACATCCTTAATGTAAACAGCGTCCCTCATTCTGGAAGTGTGAGGAGAAATGAACAGGAAGCAAGGCAGCAGAAGGAGGAATAAATCAATGACAGACTTTTATGAAACAAGACATCTTGGTCCTTATGTATATACTCACACACCAAACTCACTTATTAACTCCACATGGAGTAAACTCTTTGGATAAGAGAGCCTAAAGAGTTGAGGAACGTGAAAGGAACATCTAGAAACAGATGGGACATAACGTTTTCAATAAAGCTGAACATAGATGGGAATCTTGCATAGCAGCAGCTAAACTACCTCGTGCTGTGAGCCCATCAAAATTCACAAGCTTAACAACATTGGGCTGAATCTCTACATGTGGATGAGAATTTGCAGAGGATAAATCTAGCGTGTTATTTGAAGCTGATGAGCTGTGTGGTTCAGCAGTAGGGATGTTCCCTCCAGGTTAATACAAGGTACCCATGAAGCACATGGCTGGAAGCAGCAACTTCTCAAAGTGCTTTGAAAGCAGGAGGATAAACATTCATCAATGCATCTTGTCCCTTTCTCATCCTTTAAGCTGTGACTGGATCAGAAATTCTTGTTCTAAACTTGGATCTGGATCTCACCGTTAAAGAAAAATTTTTAAATCCCCTAAGTTTAGTTGTATATTTGGGTTATAAGAAGACCAACAGGTGAAAAAAATAAGACCAGAGCCAATATGTTTAGCTCTGTACAATAACAGTGTAATTCTTGTTGTCTTGAAGAAATTGACAGTCAAAATAAGGAGAAGTGATCAGATGTTTAAACACAGGTAATTAGCAATGCAGAAATAAACCCCTAGATTATTAATACCCCATGTACTGTCCTGTCCACATTGCCTGTTCTTTATAGGTCTTCTAACACCTTCTAATGACCACTGAAGGCTGTTTTTTGGCCAACAACTGCTGTGGTACTGATGAACACAAGCATCCCCCTGATAGAGAAGAAAAGGAATCTTGATTGCAGAAACAAAATGCCCCAAGGTGCAATCAGATCTCCCATTACAAAGCTTTGTCTATGTTCAGATCTGACAAGACACTAATAGCCACTAATTAAACCTGACACAACAGATAATAAAAATCCATAGCTATCTCTAATATGTAGCACTGCCTACAACTTAATTACCTTAATCACATTTACCCTTGCTGTGAGGCCTGTGGTTCATGACCAAACATTCCACTGCCCTCCATCAAGTAGCTGATAGAAAGCACCTCCGAGGAAAAGCTGCACTATAACAAGAATGCTCTATTAGGCTACATAGGATTGAGAAAGGATATTAGTACCTAGGGTCAAATTGTTTTGGTACTATTTACATTGGAAAAGGGCTCCTGATTTTTATCCCTATAAATATCATGTCTTCACTAGGTGCTACTTGCCAATGCTGGGTCAGGCTGAACTCCAGAGGGTGTGGATCAGGGCAGGACTTGGTGTGTCCTCTGCATCTAAGGCTGATGAGTCCACTTGAAGGGCAGGTCCCTATGACAGAATCACAGAATCATTAAGGTTGGAAGAGACCTCTCAGATCATCAAGTCCAACTGTCAACCTGTCACCACCATACCACTATACCATGTCCCTAAGTACCATGTCTAGATGGTTTTTAAACATATGGGTCACCAAGCTACCTCCAAGGGTTTTGTTTGTGAAAGCCTTGGCCACATCAGTGAAGGCTCTGCAGGACACAGCCATTTGCAGGAGGCATTTGGGAGAAAGAACACAAACTTTTTACTCTGTGGTTCTGCAAAAGGCCTATGCTGGTCAAACTGAAGCATATTTTTGACAGAAGATGGCACAGGAGAAATATTCCAAAGAGGAAAGCTGGATCACTACATACAGAATTGTTCTCCTAGTCCAAGTGTTAGCAGGATTTATGGTCAGATTATGCCTTCAACTATTGCTACCACAACTGCTAGCTCTACCCAGTCATTAAATGCTGCTTTTTTGGAAGAGCTAGGAGCCTTTCATAATAAACAAATCTAACTATCCTCATTTTATTACTGGAGAAACAGAGACATAGAGCAAACACTTCAGATCTTCCTGAAATCCCAGTCTGTGAAATGTGCATACTGGAAAACAGGGATGCTGAGGAAAAAAAAAAAATGATGCAGGATTTAAGAAAGCTTCAACTGTTTTATAGAAACATTTACACACATCAAAACATTTCATCCCAGGCCACTGCCACTGCAGGTAGCTGCTAATTAAAATCTTCTGTGCTGTGGCTACTGTGTTTAAAACTCTGGCCAGCATATGTTTGATTTCTCTTCTATGTCTCCTATTTATTTTTTGCAGCCTCAGAGCTTGTCTGATGCTGTTTTGAAAACTCAGCTTTGTGTTTAAAGATTGAGTTTAATAAGCCTGTAAGATATATAAAGAGATTATTATTTAAAAAGTTTCCTGACAAGATGTCTACAAGAAACATGACCCAAACCACACCACCTTGTAATAATACCTCTTAAAAATTCCTGACCTCCCACTAAACACTCCTGCAGACTTCCCTGCTTCAGTCCTCCCTGAATATCTCATATATGTCCCCTATAACATTACACAGGAGGAAATGAAACGGGAAAGCCATCAGCTCAGACAGACAAATGATGGCAATTATCTAGCACTGTGTTATTTTTCTCTTAGTATTGACAAAAATGCACTTTTCCTGACACTGAGAGGCTGGAGGCTCATGCAAAGAGGTTTGAAACCCCTGTGATATTTGGTACATCTTTCCTCTTCTTCAAGATGAACATGGCGCACTGGGAAAGGAGAGAAAACAGAGGCTGCTCTGATCTGTACAGGGTACAGCCAGGAAAGGTGCAAGTGTGAGAGGTCCAGGTATAAAGATGAGAAACACTGTCCCTCTGCAGTCAGCCCTGGCCTGCAGAAGTTTGGTGCTCCCATTCCCACACCTGGGCTCAACCCAGGGGTGATGATGTCTCCACCTGCACCCCACCACAGAATCACAGAACATCCTGAGTTGGAAGGGACCCACAAGGATCATCCACTCCAAATCCTGTCTATGCACAGGACAATCCCAAAGTCACCCCATCTGTCCAAGAGCACTGTCCAGATGCTGCTGGAATTCCATGAGAGTTGCTGCCATGACTGCATCCCTGGGGAGCCTGTTCTAGGTCTCCACCACTCTCTGGGTGAAGAACATTTTCCTAATGTCTAACCTGACCCTCCCCTGGCACAGCCTCATGCAATTCCCCCAGGTCCTGTCACTGGTCACCAGAGAGAACAGATCAGCACCTGCCCCTCCTTCATCTCTGGTGGGGACTTTGCAGGGGCTCTGCTCCCCAACCTTGCTCCTCCACATCATGATCACTGCAACAGAGGTTTTTCCCATTAGCAAGTGGTACTCCAGGCTGAGGGTTGTGTTTCCCAATGGTTTCCATGTGCCCAGTGTCCCTTCCCTCCTTCCCCTATGAAATGGATGTCTGCCTTCCCTTCCTGCATGACACCACCACAAAGGACTTTCTTTGTGGTGTGAAGCACTGTAACTGCTGAGCCTTGTCTTCAGGTCCAGCTGCAAATCCCTGCCAGGTGAGCTAGAGCTGTGGGCCACCATCACCTTGCTTGGCATCGTTGCTGCCCCTGTGTCCCTGCAGCTACAGGTGACAATCACGATGGGTGTGGTGTCAGTATTGACACAGCAATCGGCCACTATGTGATTTGTGTCAGTTTGGATCTTATATTTGCTAAAAAGGATTTGGTTTTCTAGCTGGAGAAGAGGGACTTTTTTTAAATTTAATTTTTATCTGGTTTTTTATTCCTTGTGATAGGGCTTTGTAACTTTAGGAGCATTACTGTAAGAAATATTTTCTGTGTGCTCAGTCCACAGCATGCCAACAGCTAGTCATGACCAGTAATAGGTAAGACTACTCCAGGATTTTAAAGCTTTTAACAAGACCTTGTCTAGACTGGTATTTAGTGGCAATACAACTAAGTCATGCTGCAAAAGAAAAAAAAATAAAAAGGGGGGGAAGAAAAGAGATTAAATTATTTTAATTACCTTTTGAAGCCACTTCTCCCCTGTAGAGGTCAGACCTTGATCTGATTCAAATAAGTGCCCATCAGGTGTTGCTCCATTAACGTAGCACCACTGTAAAAGTTCACAGTGTTTGACTGTAAGACTAGCTAAATTCTGGTCTACAGTACAGCTATATTTGCAATAAATTAAGGGGCTTTCCTTTCTCAAATTTTTTTTCCTCCTACAACCTTTGCCAAAGTTGTCCCACAGCACAGGGTGGTGTCTCAGGACCTCATGTGAAGTGCCTGGGATGCAGATAGCAGGCAGAAACCCTTCCTGGGATGCATGGATGCATTTTCCCTGCCTGGTCCCCATGGACATCTCCTCACCCTCATGTGCCACCCTGCCCTGGGGACCCACAGCAGGGAGAGAAGACCAGCAATGGCTTTGCTGGAGGCAGACACCAGTGGGCTCCCACTGTTGCCTGAGATGAGTCATCTGTGGCCATTTGATGTGGCACCAACTCAGGGACCGTTCCACCTCTGAAATAGGTTCATGATCACCAGCCCAGAGTAGGAGATGGCTGCTCCATATGTATTTCTCCAATATTGTCCCATTTAACAGCCCATTATGCTTGGATAGATGTCTCTATGGCACTGCTTTGTTCCTTGGGTTTTTGCAGCCCTCCCCACATTAGCTGGATCTCCAATGCCTGATACTCTTTCCCTAGATAACTAAACCTTCATTTGTTGCTTCCTTGCAACTCCAGATTTTAAAACTATACATTTTTTTTTCCTGTTAGGTTAGGATCTCTTCCAACTTCCAATCCCCAATTTAGATTACATGCTCAGAAACTAACTCCAAACATTTACTGTGTTTGAAGGTCACAGTGCTATTGATTGATTTCCAGTTATAATGTATGTTGTCCTAACATGAGTTAAAAACATTCTGGGCTAAATCCAAAAATGCTGGGATCAAAGCATCTGGACTTGTTGCTTTCATGTTTGGCACATAAAGGGGCTGGCAGTCACCAATGTGGTCTTGGCTGGGCTATAGTTGTTTTCATTCTCTGATGTGAAACAGTTGGGAATCACAGACCCTCCAACAGTTATAGTGGACTAAATAAAAATTGGCTTAATAACCTGCCAAGCATTTGAAAGTGCCAGTCTCCACAGTTTTTCACAACTTATTGGCTATGGCATGTTTTTCTTTTCATTTCTCTTGTGATTATTTTTTTTTCTTCCTCTCTCTTTTTATTTTGAAAGAATGGGACTTTTTTCAGTGGAGTATTTGAAATAGGTAAAGTCTTCATCTCATCAGACTCCATTTATCATCTTTGATCTGCTTTCACTCATTCTTTTGGCCTCTCCATCTGATTTTTTAATTTTTGCAAAAAACAAAATAAAAAAGGAATTATAAAGCCATTTTCCCTATCTAGCTTATCACATAAGAAAATAAACAAGGGCTGATTTCTTGGCTAGCATGTCTTAAAGATATCCCAGAGCTGCATCTGCACATCAGCTTTTCACTTTCCAATTCACTTTGAACAGATTATTCCTAAAGTTTTTTGGATTTTTTTAGTAGGCTCCCTAAAAGTCTTCTATTTATATTTGCTGTTTACAAGAGAGCATCCCGAGGCCATTGTGCAATGGACTGCACATAGTCAAACACCATCGAGCTCTGGAGACAAACAATGGAAATACTTTGCAGATGGGAACTGTTTTACAGATGGTGTACGGGGGCAGGAGAGACAGGAAGGTTGGAGAGAGGAAGAAATATGGATGTTGGCCATGGTTGTGAAAGAAGCCAGTGGCAGAGCCAGGCACTTAACCCACGTTCCCATCCAGTTGCTTCCCTACTTATTAATTTTCCTCTCTCATCCTTCTAGAAGACACATTATAATTTTTACCCCCTTCTCTCATGATTCTGAAAAAATAAAGTGCTGGCAACTTGAAAACCCTGAACTCTTCATGTATGGCACAAGGTTTTCAGTCCCTTTGGCTCATTTCAAGGAACTCTACACCAGCTTTGGGAGTGATGCTTTGGAGCAGTTATTAGGCGCTGCCCATTGGTGAGGGCACCCTCGGGCAGTACCAGGAAGGTCAGTGCCTCCAAAGCAAAAGAATTTCTCCCAGTATTTCCAGCCAGACACTGGAGACTAGATTGAGGTTTACTCTCAGACAAATTTTAGTGTAGCCTATTGGTCAGAAAGAGCAATGCTGCTCCTCTCACTCACCACTAATTCACAGAAAAAGTGAAATTCTTGTGGCCCCATCAGTGGTTCTGCCTTGCGCTAGACCTTGGCACTCGAGATTGAGGCGATAAATGTTCTTTGCTCCATCTCTGCATGGCTTTCAGCAAACATCTCCCATGGGACCATGAGCTGCAAAAACCTTTTCAGCTGCCCAAGCTGAGCTGAGATTCCTTGAATTCATGCAATCAATATCACAGGGAAAAATTGGAGGAGAAAAGGACTGTACGATCCTTAACCTCTCAGTGAGGGGCAAGGTCTTCCCTGACTGATTTTTAAGCAGCTCATTTTCAACATCCCCACGAAACTTCCCATCAGTTCTGGGACAGTAAGGCTTGGATTGAGGAGAGACTGAAACCAGCTCAAACTAATGTTTTAGAGACAGTCAGGACATGAGGAATGAAGTGTTTAAGTAAAGAGATGATTTCAGTTCTGGCACATTTGGCAGGGCTAAATATCTCTTTAGGACTTGTACTAAAGAAAAAATGAATCTACTGCTAAGAAAACCAATGCTCAGCATAAACCCCCCCATATTTACCATTAATATGTAGCCTAGAGACATCTAAAAGCAAGATAACTTTAGAGTCAAATGAATATAAATTTGGCTTGCTAAAGGATTTTGAAGACTTTTTAGTGTTCAGGTGAACAATTATCAATTGGTGCTGTGTGTGGCTGTGTTTATACACTTTGCTTTTCACATGGCCGTCAGAAAAAACTCAGGCACATTCTTTCCACGTAAAATAATTTTGTAAAATAACTTCTTCCAACAGTTACACCTAGCCTGAGTATCAAAGATTTTTATTTTTTTAAATGTTTTGATTATAAGTGAGTAAATGAGCATATGTGCAATTATAGTTTGGGTGCAATAGCTTCAGCCGCCACATTTTGGCATTTTATTTTATTAGCTAAAAGCTCACATATGGTTTCCATGTTTCCAATCTGGCTTTAAGGATGCAATGGCTGAATTAAGCAATGTTTCTCCTCACTCCAATTCCCTTAGATACACTTAAAAAGTCCATTCAGATTATAAAAAAAGTAAATTAAGGTTTATAATATTCAGAAGGTGGCCCATGGTAGTGACTAATACAGTGCTATCTTGTAAGTGCCCTTGCACCCTGCAGAAACTGTTAAAAGCCATGTTTCATAGCTTAAAATATTAAATCACTGCTATGATCCTGGGGAGCAAAGCCATGCCTGAATGCCAACATATTTCTTTTATGAACAACGATGCCATTATATCAGCACAGGGGCCACTAGATAATGGGTCACCTCATGTGGCCACCAGGATTTGCACGTTCTCCATCACCTCCCAACTTTGGACCCATGGGATTTGGGGAGGAATTTGAGAGCCCTGTTCAACAGGGTCTGACAAAGTGTAGAAAAATGACCTGAGGGAGGGAGCTCAGGACCATTTGAGGCATAGCCATGAGGGTGATCAACAGGAGCTGAGCAGTGAGTGGGACAGAGGTCTGGAAGAGGGGCACAGCTCCAGGGAGGGAGGAGAGGAGAGAGGGAGTCTCTGGGGAGAAACAAGTGTGCTGCAGCCCCACTCAGGAGAGCAGTGGGACTGAAGTACCATTAAATATATATATAAATATATATATATGTATATATGTATTTACACATATATATGTACATATATGTAAAGTCGAGGAGAACAGAAAAGGTGTATTTTTTCACATGGGAGCCATGCTAGCTATCTCCCAATGAACAAAGTGTGGCTATAAAAAGGTCAAAGAACAGCTCTACATCCCAAGGGCAAAGAAATGGCCTGTGTTTGCAGCAGAGGTGGTGCAAAGCTTCCCAACTGCAAAGGGGAAGCACTTAATGAAGAGAAAGAAGTTAGTGAGTCCCTTAAGAAGAGGTTTGAAATAACTGTGCAGGCAAGCATGTCAGGGTTGGTCTTGGTGACAGTGCAGAAGCTTCAATCTATGACCTCCCAAGGTCCAAGTCAACCCTGCACTTCTATGAAGTCATGAAAATGCTTCTTGCATGTCTGGAAGAACAGGAGCAGGGGACTTCTCTACTGCATTGATGCAAATTCAAAATATCCCTCTTCTATATCCTTCTTCTCCAGGCTACCAACTTAACCAACAAGCAAAGTCTAATGGTCCCTTTTCTGGGCTTCCTAATTTACTTTGATGCGGACATTTCTGCTGAAGAGGAACAGGTTCAGCCTGAGGTGCCATGTATTCCCTTCCATTAAGCATCCATGTCTGCTGCTGACAGTAGGTGTGATATTAAGGGCTTTTTGAGAGCCACCTTCAGAGCATGGCCACTCTGTTTAAGTTTGATGGGAGGTGTTCAGAGACTGAAGTAGTTGTGATCCAATCTGTACCACATCTCGTAGACATAAGNCGTTGTTCTCTGCTTGCAGTACTTACCTGACTTTTAATTGACCAGTAAGGAACCTGCCTGGGTAAAGACCAAAGGCTCAGAAATAGAGACCTGCTTCTCCAGATCTTCAAGTTTCCATCTAAATCCATCCTAATCCAGCATGACATGCAAGTTTGAACATAAACCATATCCATAGGTACACTTAAGTACAGGATTAAACAGCTTGTGAATAGGGTCCCTTCGTTACTGAGGTGTTGGCTGCTAGTCTTGGCTCTTTTTTCAGCTAAATTGAGATGGGAAAAGGATTCCAGACTGGGATGAAGCCAAGGGTTTATTTCCTCTCTCCCATCTTTTTTTTTGTTTGGGTGGGTTTTTTTGTTTGTGATGGGTTTTTTGTTGTTCTTAGAACAAGATCAATGCCTGAAAACTGTTTCTATCTTCCTAATATCCTGAAATTTAGGTCTTTGGGTGTGGGAAATTCGAGACCAAATCTCTACTCAGATGCATTCAGCTGAGGGTTGTAATCCCAGTTCTTGCACGTGTGAGCTCTCCTGAGCATTGGGCTAGTTAAAGCAGCAGCATTCTTGTGATTTGAGTAAATCACAGTCTAAGAAGTGGAGACAGGGGAAGGTATGGTCTAAGCTCATCTGATCCTCCACAGAGCTTTGGTGTTAACAAACGATTTTCAACAGTTTTACTCTAATTGAAGTGTCCTAACCACTGAAAACATTCCACTGATAATTTAAAGAGTGGCCACTGGGTTTCTTTTTCCCAGTTCTTGAGATATCAAACTCCCATAACTTTGCCTGGAGTCATGGAGAAGAAGGTGACCTCAGCTTTACATCCCATATTGGCAAGTGGAACAACTGTCTGGGATCACTTGTAAAAATTTAAAACTTAGAAGTCTTCCCTTCTTCATACCAGCAAAATGAAAGAGTCAAAACACTGAGAGTCTGGAGAACAAGTGAATATTGTGTTGAAAATTCCATGTAGTGCCTGGACTGGCCCACATGGACATGCAATTCACAAGATCAAGAGATGCTTCAGCCCTTCTGCTGACACTTGAAAAAACCATTACAAGGCTTAAGGAGGAAAACAAAGTAATGGAAACATCCGCTTAAAAGGACCGTTTCCAATCACTGGTACTCCATTCATTACAGGCCTGAGTGGTTCCAGAGACAACAGAAAACTATGCATTGTTGCAATGCCAAGAACAAGAGAGGCAATGCGGATGTTGCGCTGCTTCTCACTCATGGTAAGCTGAATGTTTTCATGCCCTTCCTATCTTGCCCAGCTGTGATCATCAGGCAGGAGGTTACTGCCATTGTCTCACTCGTGACTAACCAGGGGGGGTGGGGGATGGTGTCATCTGGGGGGTTTTGCAGCCAGATGGAGGTTGGGTTGGATGCTGGCACAGGAGCTGAGAGGCTTCTTACGCAGCCCTAAGAGCAACACCAGGCATTTGCAGACAGACAGACACTGAGCAGGATTTCTGCCTAATGCATTGTCAAGCTAGAAAGCTTTTATGGGAGAGAAAGGGTTTTTTATGGGAGGGAAAGGTTTTTCTATGGGAGGGAAAAATACAGCAGTCATTTAATTAACGATACCTCAAAGTCTTTAGAAAACCACATGGCTGTGGTTTTTCCCAGGCCCACTGTGATAACCTTGTTAAAGTTTGCACAACACTAGTTCATCTTCGCTCTCTAAGCCAGACTTCTGCCATTTCCCCAGAATCACTGCAGAGTGGCAGTTGCCTACACCACAACACAGCCTCTTCAGCATGGCAAAGACTTCCGAACGTCACCATATGTTACAGGTGTTGCAAAAGCATTTTGATGAACTTCATCTTAAGGCCCAGGAAGACACACACAAGGTTATAGTTCTGTGCTCTTTATCAGAAAGTGAAGCAGCAGCCCTTCATAAAATTGTTAAGGTTGGAAAAGACCTCTAAGACCATCGAATCCAACCACTAACCTAATACTGCCAAGTCACCACTAAACCATGTCCCTAAGAACAACATCTACATGGTTTTTGAACACTTCCAGAGATGGTGACTGCATCACTGCCCTTGGCAGCTTGTTCCAATGCTAACCCCTATTTCAGTGAAGGAATTGTTCTTAATATCCAACCTAAACCTCCCCTGCTGAACTTGAGGTCACTTCCTCTCATCCTGTCACTTGCTACCTGTGAGAAGAGACCAACCCCCACCTCATTACAACCTCCTTTCAGCCTCCTCCTGTATTTTCTGATCTTTTAACAACACCCAGCTGAAATATTTCATCAGAGTATGTTTCCAAACCATGTCTAGCAGAGGGAAGAGTCCACCATTTCTTATTAGTACTCAAGGGACTTCTGCTCAAAATACTCACTGCTTCACCAGGTGAGGCAGAAACAACCCTACATTGTCCAATATTACCTGCATGGAGGCCGATTGGTTAACATACCATAATCAGGAGTAGGACATCAGCTGCCACAGCCCAGTGTAAAGTCCATCACAGTCTACTGGAGTCATTGATTTTTGTTGAGTTTGGATGAAGCCAGAATGGGTTAAGAAATGGGTACGTGTGGGGCAGTTGTGCAACTTGTATTGTTTTGGCACTACATACATTCTAAGTTAATGATCTTGGCTGAGATAGGCTTTTTTTTTTGTTTTTCCTTTTGGGCCTTTCATAACTTAAGCTTGCCCAAAGATTTGTGAAAAGTCTACATCTCCTCTTGATGCCAGTTGGTGAAGATTAGTACTTGCAAGGACTATTTTTGTCATGCTATTTTGCATCTTGGTGCAATTTTCTAGATCTCTTCAATGTAAAAGCAAACAAAGATCCATACATCTGGGAGCAGGTTTCCAAGTGGAGCTCAGAGCCAGCTTTTTTTCCTTTTCCTAAGTGCTCAGCACCCACAATGGGGCCAGATTTTTCAAGCCAGTTCAGCTAAACCAGGGCCAGGTTTCCACAGAAACATGGAGCTCTGGAGTCTCCTATCGTGACAAATAGGCACAGATTCATCATTTAACTCATCCTCCCACCCAGGAATGATAAAATGACAGAGGAACACAGCAGTAAGAACATCAGCTATTGATAACAACAGCAACGACCCTACGATGGACGTGTAAACAGCTGGGAGGAATGTTGGCCGTGGAGGGCAATTGCTCAAGTCCCCAGTGAAGACCTGAGTGTTTGCTTATGTTCTTGCTTGGCAAGATACGGCACTATCAAGATACTATTGAGTACAGTTTGAGTAAGACTATCATTTCTGACATGCCATTGATTC
The DNA here is from genome assembly GCA_013399015.1 of Galbula dea. Lineage (NCBI taxonomy): Eukaryota > Metazoa > Chordata > Aves > Piciformes > Galbulidae > Galbula > Galbula dea. The sequence goes on along the minus strand of VWZX01007345.1, from coordinate 3,147,844 downwards.
CTTGAAACATAAGAAAGCCATTGGGAAGGGAGATATGCTGTTGGTAACTGCTCTTCCTTGCCGATCTGCTGGGTCTAACCCTGATTTATGAGGTGCAGCTCTGGACAGGATGTTGCCAGCTGAGGCTCTATATAGCACGTCAGCTGCAGAATTTAGGGATGACCTATGTACTGCAGGGAAACGGCTCTGCACTGGACAGGAGATGATCAGAGCAGGTGTTTTCCATCTCCAGCTTCTAGGGTGAACTGAGCCATTCAGTTTGATGACTGCCAAGTGCACATTTAATTGGATAAGGAGAGAGAGTTGGGTGAGCAGAGCTGGGAAGTCCTGCCTTTAGTCATACAATTAATCTGATGAATTCCTTTCTGCTACAATCCCTCCTGTTTTGCGTTTCCTCTCCACAAACATTCTACTGAGTTAAATTAATAGTAAAGCAATGCTATGGTCTCATGCAGAAATGTTACTGGAAGTCATTTTTCCACATGCAAATACTTACGCTGGTAAAGAGGGGGCAGTAATGTCATGTGCCAGATAAGTCACATGGTTAAATGATGGGCATCCGATGGACATCTGAATATCAAAGGCAGGAGTAGCAAATAGAATCATAAAAGATCATCTAGTTCTAACCCATCTGCCATAGGCAGGGATGCCACCCACTAGACCAGGTTGCCCAGGGCCCATCCAACCTAGCCTTGAACAATTCCAGGGATGGGACATCCACAACTTCTAGTAGTTATGCCAAAAGACCATTTGTTAAGAAATTAGTGAGAAAAAAATCCAACCAAAAACCAAAACCAACCCCCAAAGCATTATGAAATAAAAATTCCATAGATCATCCACCATGTAAGAAATGACATAGTGTGTTAGGAACACCACTCATTGTGTGCAGCTGCTTTGCATGCCATGGCTTATTTTCATAAGACTTTTTTTCCAGCACTATAGCAAAAAAGCCAAACAAACCCACACTCACTTGCTCCCTGTTTGTAACACTCTGCAACTTCAAGAATTCTTCCTCCCCAGTGCAAACACTTTTCCCCCAGAGAGGCAGCAGCAGAGCCCCACTAAGATGCTTAAGAAGAGGTCAAGAGAAAAGCCATTTATCAGGGGAATCTCTCTCACTCCTTAATACATTTTTATTACTACCTTTACACACAGTGTTCTCTCTGAGGCTAGAAGAACAAATATGCCTCTTTTGAGCAAACATTTCTAGTGCTATTTGAACATGGGGGGAGAACAGTTTCAGCTTAAAAATGATACTACCTCGATGTTTACATTTTTTTCCCAAGCTGCATTTAAAATGAAAATATCTAGACAAAAATTCAGTGTGAGGCTTGGGAAAATCATGTTTCTTTTGGCCACTTCCACGACAGAATTTCACCTAACAATGATTGGGGCTTGAGGGGGAGGGGATGTCAGAATACAACAGAAAAAATTGTTTGTAGATGAATTACTCTGTGCAAATCCATCAGGGTAATTGTCCACTAATAATAGACTTGGAAGATAGTTAGAAATTTTTCTCTTCCTTTGAACTATCTGAGGGCAAACAGAGTCCTTGAGCTGGTGAAGTACTTGTGCACAGACTCTACTTGGAGCCAAAGGGTGCCCTTTGTCTCCTCCTCCACCACCTGAAGCCCAGTAGATAAGACTCTGGCCCATTTCAGGGGACTCTGGGCTCAGCCCTTGGTGGCAGATCTGCCCCTGGGCAAGGATCTATCTCCCACTTTTTCACCTCTTCACATCCAGATTTTAAATTGCAGAGGGCAGGGAGCTGCTCTTATTTTGTAAGATGATGGAGGCGTCGGCTGGACCTCTGGACATTATCTCAGTAAAGTTAGTAATGCTGGTTTCAGGAGGCCTCCTCACATACTAAAAGTTAAGCAGCTCTTAAGGGCTTTCCTGGCCAGGGACTGAGGAGGGTAATTAGCCCCTGTAAGGATCCCCATCCACTGAGCTGCAAGAAACTTCAAACCCCACTGACTTCACTGGCACTTCAGGGCACTCAGCACCTTCCAAGATTAATTCCTCCAGCCGAGAGAGGTCTAGAAACATATATATTAGAGCACTTTACATCTTCAGCTGCAGTAGGGCTCTTTCTGGTGAGCTTGACAAAGGACAGATTATATATTATGCCTTGCCATAAACTTCAGCAATCTAAGAATTCAGAAAATACCCTGTTCTATTACTCTCCTTGCTTTGACATGAAATATTAAACACCGCTTACCAAAGTCCCGTTATTGAACACAGATGTCTGCTATCACATTCAAATTGTTCAAGTCAATCTAGGTTTATATATTTGCTTTACTTAAGGGTTTGCATAAACCCAAGTGTGCCCTGACAGTAATGATTTCACAATATACTAGATTCAATTAAGGAGACAAACACACATTTACATTTTCACTGAACTTGTTTCGCACACAGACACAATCTCCAGCTCCAACTTATTTTCTGACATTTGGTGGAAAATAAAGGAATAGAAAGGGTGCCATCTACTGAGACACTCAGACATTTTTGGAGGCCAAAAGATTTTGCAAAACACAGAGTAGCAGCATCTCAGCATGCTGGGGGTTGGAAGGGACCTCTGGGGATCATCTAGTCAAACTGCACTGCTAAAGTAGAGTCACCTAGAGCAGGTTGCCCAGGATCACCTCCAGATGGGTTTGGAATCTCTCCAGACAAGACTCCACAACTTCTCTGGGCAGCCTGTGCCAGTGTTTTTTCCTTATGTTTAGGTGGACTTCCTGTGTTCCATTTTGTGCCCATTGCCTCTTGTTCTAATATGCTACCAATATGCTCATTCCAGTTCAAAATAAACAACCATTAAAGCTCTATTTATAAGCCCGTGGGAAGATAGCAATAGATAGTGTTTTCCTTATCAAATCACTCAGGGGCTAGAGCACTTACCAGAGTGCAGGAGACCCCAGCTGCAGCTTCCTCTTGTATCTCAGCAGGTTTGAAGCCACCTATTTCTCTGGAAAACCCAAGCAAAATGAATCAGTCACTGTCATCACAGTCCATGAGTATCTTTTGTAAGCAAAGGATGTCACAATCAACACGTGAGAACATTCAAGTATTGCACCATCAACTCAAACCATTCCTTGGGACCCACATCCTCTAGCAACCTGCCACTACTTGAGATGTATGTGGTCAAATAGCTCACACAAACTGTATCAACTACACAAAATTCAGCAGACCTTCGAACCCACTGGAAAGGTATAGCAAGGCTCAAGAATGAAGACAGGCTCTCAGTGCAGCTTCCAAACCCAATCTCCTTTTCTGACATCAGGGTACAGCCCTAGCTTTATGATCCAGCAGTATGAGGCAGGTACATTGAAAGAGTTGTGCTAGTTCTGCAGTTTCCTCATTTGGGGAGGATAAACTATCAAAAGAAATTTCAGTGTTGCCGTGGCATCAGGCAGAGAAATTGCCATTCATGAGTCTTTTCTTTAGTTGCAAAGGTACACAGCCTGGTCAGCCTTGGCTTCCACACAGGGAAGTCTACCATGAGCTCTGTAGCTATACCTTGAAGCAGGAGGCTCACATCTCTGGTAAATCTGGATGGGGCAACTAGAAGAAATCCCTACTGACTGGTCACCATTGCAGCTCTCCTCCATTCCTTTTTGCAGGCTCTGTACTGAAAATTTAGGGTATGCCATGAGTAGCTTGTTGCTTAACGTTCTGCCACAAAAGATGAGATACTCATGCTGCTTTTCTTTGAAAAATTTAGAGTCATGGCTGAGCCACAGCTTTTTCCTCTTCCTGACTGCATATAGAGCAGGAGGGAGATGCTGCTGCATGATGACTGGTGTGCCCCAAGTCAGGGCAATGGCATGAAAAGCACAAGTGTGAGATTTATTTTTTCCACCTCTCTTGAAGTGGGTCAGCTTTGGGACTGAAAAAGGATAGACTGCAAAGGAAGAATCACAAGGCTGGGCAAACAAATAAAGACAAATAAGACTTTTAATACTCTGTAAGAGGTACTGGAATAGGTTATTTTTCACTTATGGATCACATTCTCTTCCCCAGTGCTGGTTCCCAAAGGATCCCAAGTGTGTGCCCAATACACTCTATTAATCTGAGTCCTCACCAGACCTGCAGATGCAGCTATATCTTGGTCTTTGCAGATGTGGATGGACCAGAGGTTTTCACAGCTATCATGGGTATTTAAAGTGTGCCAAACTTTCTTGTGTCAGGGACTAGTGTAGCAATAACATACTTAGGAAAATAATTGTGAAACATTAACAAGTCCTTATTGTTAACAGGTGTTTCTGGCTGAGATTCCTTCAGGGCAACTTGGACAACACATTGCAGTGCAGTTGGTAATGGCATTTTTCCCAGAGGGACCTTCAAAGTCTCTTGTGTGGTGCTTTGTTCTCCTGGCAGCAGAGCCAGGAAGAAACCCAGTTTTCAACATCCTCCTTCATGCCTACTCAAAATAAAAGATTCATTTATTGGCCATAAGGTTTCCCACACCTCCCTTGACTTGGCAGATGCTTATCACGTGATAGCTGCAGCTCAGGGCACTGAGGCACCATTTATGTACTCATAAATGACAACAGGGGCTGTGGATTCATCCCTTTTGCAGTTCCTGGAGTGTTCAGGGGCTGTTATCTGCTTGCACAAGCACTCACTGAGCTATGCATTAAAATGGATTTTGTTTCTTACTGCTGCCATCTTTAGCTTAAATCACAGAATTATCAAGGTTGGAAGAGATGTCTAAGATCATGAAGTCCAACCATCAACCTAGCACCATCATCTAAAACCATGTCCCTAAGACAAAACTAAGTCCCTCAGTACTACATCTAGATGCTTTTTAAACACCTCCGGGGATGGTGACTTCACCACTGCCCTGGGCAGCCTGTGCCAATGTCTAACAACTCTTTCTGGGAAGAAATTTTTCCTGATACCCAGTCTAAACCTCTCCTGGTGCAGCTTGAGGTCATTTCCTCTTGTCCTCTCACAGGTAATCCAAGAGAAGAGACTGACCCCCATCTCACTCCAACCTCCCTTCAGGTAGCTGGAAAGAGAGAGAAGGTTATGCATCTCCATTAACCCTCAAAGACAGAATGCTATCAAACCAGTGACACTGGACTACCAAGTTAATCTGCAAAGCTTCCCAAAGGAAGGAAAACTGGAGAAGTCCAGCTTCCACTCCACAGCAAAAGGGTTTGCAACAAGAAAGCAACCCAAAAAGAACCCTCACCAGCATTCTTCTCAAAGACATCCACCTTAACTTTTTAAGGCATATAGCTTTGAGAAAGGATTCCCATTGGATCTGAGGGGAGACTTTGCTACAACAATAGCTGTGCTGGCAAACCTCCTCCTTTCAACACATTCTTGAGTTTGTATTTTAAGTGGTTTTGCCACACTGGCAGCCAAAAATAACTATTTTCTAATCAAATTCACTAGTTCTTGTAAAAAAAGTTTAACATGCTAACTCTTGATGGTGAACAGTTGTAAGAGTCCTTCAAGGTGTCTCTACAAACCTCTGGCTTTCCAGATGGTGGAGAAGGGCTCTACAAAAGGCTCAAGCAGAGCAATGCCTTGGCCAGGCTGCTCCTGCAGCACTCCCATCCCTCATTATCCCAGAATCTGGCCCCTATTTAATGTGATGCTATTATGTTTCCTATTCTGTACTTCATATATACCCTTTAGGTTAAAGTAATAACCAAGAGCAGCCTTCTCATGTGCCTAGTGGTGCAAGGCCAAGATCCACAACAGCTACCACAGCATAAATGTCAAACAGAAAAGGGAAAAATGCAAATGGATAGGCAGGAATTCCACACCTCCCCCCCAGCTTCTGCTTGTAGCAATCTTATTCTTGCTGATGACATACAGCAAGAGATCCTACTGCATATCTCACAGGGCATGTAAAGCATTTAGAAGTGTATTTCTGGTTGAAATGAAAAAAAGCAGTTTCAAAAACCAGAGAAATTTCAGTAAGTCACTTTTTAAGTTATTTCTAGCATGCTGAGGCTTACAAAATAACAGAGAGGTGAGAGGCCAGTTTCTTCTTAATGAGAACTGGAACAACAGGGCAGAATCATGGAATCGTTTTGGTTGGAAGAGACCTTTAAGATCATTGAGTCCAACTGTTAACCCAACACTGCCAAGTCACCACGAAACCATGTCCCTCAGCACCACATCTACAAGGCTTTGAAATCCCTCCAGGGATGGTGACTCCACCACTGCCCTGGGCCAGGGCTTGACAACCCTTTTAATGAAGAAACTTTTCCTAATACCCAACCTAAACTTCTCCTGGCACAATTCGAGGACTTTTTCTTTTGGGTTTATTTTTTGCTTGTTACCTGGGAGAACAGACCAATCTCCACCTTGCTCCAACCTTGTTCTAGCTGTAGACTGATCAGGGGGAACATGGAGCATTTCCACCCTCAGAATGGCTCCACTTGCCCAGGTAATGTGCACTCAGATAACTCTGTTGTTCCCACACTGGAAAGTCACCACACCATCTTCAAAGCAGGGGAGAGAGGTGAGACAGTCCTTGAATTTCACAGGAGGTTTCCTTCTGGATAAACTAAAAAGAACTTGTAGGTAGAAAGAAAACACCAATGCCAAGTACAGACACTTCTGTAAATTGGAAAGCTGCAAATTTTGTATTACTTTTGGGAAGTGACCAGCCAAGCACTAAGGCCACCTGAGCAGAGACAAATCTCAGCTGCTGTGGACAAACATGGTGGTCTTGGGGCAGGACCAGCACCTTGCTGTGCTTGTGCAGCCTTTGCTCAGATGCCATGGTCTACACCTGATGCTAGTAAGGTTGTACTTCACTATATTAATGAATGAGCCAAGATTTGACCTCTGAGAAGCAGCAAGCCTAACTCCTTGATCTCTTACACTGAGAAATCACAGACTTTTAAACCATTAATTAGTTTAATTATCATTAGGCTTATGGAGTCACTAGAGGGAGATGTGAGCACATGCCTTAAGCCACAATGCTACATCTGGACTGGAAAAAAAACACCCAGTAGATGATGGCATGAAGCATTTTAAACATTAACTATAATATCTGCAGCACATGCAGCTTCTCAAGATGTTTTGCTGTCATCAGTTTACTAAAAGATAAAGATTTATTGGGTTATTACTGAAAAGGAAGCTAGATACTGCCAAATGGCATGGACAGTTAGATGACTAGTTGCTGACATCTTTATTCATATATAAAACAACACAACTGAGTTGTATTTTTTTTAACTACCATGCTTGAAGGAATCAACAAAGCAGTGCCTTATCATACAGAACTTTTAAGTCATTTTTAAGTCATTCATGGGCTTTGTGCAATTTTTTTTTTACTATGTGCATATATAATACTTTGTTATCACCCCGTGAACTTTTAGTGCTGACTAAAGTAAGAGATAAGCAGTGCTGGCTACAGATTGGTTTAATGGTGTCTGAAGATGCTGAGGGAACCATCCCATGGAGCAGGGCTTCCTGGATCACTGACACAAGGTCACTCTTATTGCAGTACCATGTATCTATTGCAGGCATACATGAATGTTTCAAGTACTGCAGAATTGGGACTTTTTTACAGGTTCAAGACACTGTCCAATGCTAAATCAGCATAGGTTGAGAATAGTGTGGTTTAATAGTCCCATGTCTACTTTTTGATCAGCTCTTAATAGCAATCATTGGGACTGAAAGGCTAGTGCAATAACATCAAGTGTTTCTTTGAATGGTTGAAACACTGCTTCTAATAAAGAAATTATTGAGTAAGTCTCAAGGATTATAGAACTCTCTTTATAACATATGCTGAAAAGATGACAAACCAAATGAGCCTAATTATTCTATTCCTTGTTGAAAACTGTAAGAAAAGTGAAATAAATCACATACGACAAAATCCTGCAGCACTTGAGAGCTCAATTTAAAACATTTGCTCTAACATTTAACACCAGGTCCAAGCCTGTAGAGCTGCTCTCCCAGAAGCTAGCTCCCCATAGCTGTCCACTTTTTTCTCTGACAGCTTGATATACTGTCCCCGCTTTGTTACACATTTTGAATTCAATTTAGCATGCTACTTCCAATTAACCAGCACACACTTACTGCATTATTTGGCATTAAACAGGCACATGTGTTCCTTTAGCTCCTGCCAAAGTAAGAAGACAATACCCTTAAGGTGAACTGGGTTATTTGTTCAGTGAGTATTAGGCTCTGGGATGCGTCCAAGAAGGCTGATGGAAGCCTTGCAGGTGTGTGGTTTCAAATGCCTTCAAAGTGCTTCATGCCCAAGTCTTCCAGAAAAGTTACACTTCATAACCATCCTCTTCCAGCAAGATTTATGCTGTGTTTTGAATATTTCTAATACTCTGGAGACTGAGTGCCAGAAACCTCTATTTATCAGGCTCAGTCACTGGACAAGTCGCTCTGGCCAGGGACCACATATAAACCCGTTCCTGTATAGGCTATTATTTCTTTTACACAAACTCCTAAAAGCAGGTGTGATTTCAGTGTGTTTGCTCTGAATGCCAATTAGTTTAACAGAATAAAGTTTCATCCGCAGCATAAGCCTATTGCTTCAAGACAATGAATAAGGAGAAAAAAATCAGCATCCTTTCACTCTGGTATGTGCACAACAGGAAGTACAGTACAGTTCTGAGATACACCCCATGGAGTGCATCTCATGGAGATTAAGAAGCACTTGGGCAATGCTCTTAGGCACATAGTGTGACTTTGGGGTTGTCCTGTGCCTAAATAGGAGTTGGACTCGATGATCCTTGTGGATTCCTTCCAACTCGGGATATTCTGTGACCCCCATACACTCTTTGAAGAGGGGTTCCAAATTCACCAAGACATCATATTGCTCTGCAAGTGCTTATTAAAACCATCAAAAGAAGAGATTAAACTATGCTCTACAAGTTTGATATTTGGTGTATAGCACTGAAAATTACTTTACACAAAGTTAACATTTAAAGCTTTGATCCCCACAAAAGAATTACCGGGCACAGTTGCAGCTCATGGACAGAGCTGCTGCAGTCAGCCACAGGTCAACGTGCAGGAATTGAGGACTGAGAAGAGTTCTAGCCAGATTATAAAAATTTAACACCAGAATGGGAGGATGTAGGTTTCTTGGTCCACCAGTTCCCTCCAGGACCCTTCCTAAGCTTTTCTTTACTCTGATAAGAGGCTAAACTCTAACAGAAACATCATTTGTCACCATTAGATCAACAACATGAAGCCACGATGGCTCCAAGATGTGTCTTTGGCTCTTCTGGGAAGGACATAAAGGTATAATTTCCATGTCTGTCCCATTGGCAACTCCTGACACTGTGATGGTTATTACTTACACAAACAGAAATCTGCAGCCAATCAAAATAATAGGGTTGGCAAGAAATCTGGGCAAACTTTAATAGCTATGGTTCTTCAACATAAAAAGGATAAAAGTAGAATAATCATTTTTGGCAGGGGAAAGCAGGGAATTTTTAAAATTCTGTTTGTTTTCCTATGAGGATAGTGTTATAAATACTGAAGTCTAACTTAAAACATGTTCTGCTTTCATGAATTCACACTGAGTAAGATTCTGTTAGACCCACTGAGTTACACACAACTCACTTCCACTCTGCTCAACCTGAGGTTTATCTGGAATACACAGAAAGGTAAGAAAGTGGGATTTGGCACAGAAAACTGCATGGTCAAAAGAATTTAAATGTCCTTCTGAAAGGAGTTATCTGTACATGCAAGTGTGTTACAGTGGAATACACAGAGCACTCCTTTCAAGACAACATAATTAACTTCAGCCCCCTGGGAAACACAGAACCAAGAATGCATTTACCAAGTGGAAGATGGACATAAATTTACATATCAACCCCATTTTCATTGAAGTTTTCACTTTCATTTTCAACAAGCTCCAGCGTTATGTTTGGGACAGTATCACCCTGAAAGTTTTTCACTGGAATCTGATGAAGTAAACAATCAGAGTTATGTTATTCTAGTGTTAATTAAACTCACTTGCCACAAAGTGAATCTACAGAACAGCTAAGTTAGCAGCTTTCCCATTAAAAAATACATACTGTGTCATGAAGACTATTTTGTAGGCACAGAAATAGGTGAAGTTGTTCATCTGCAGAAGGAGCAACATCAAAACATATTAATGACATCACAAGCAAATAAACTTCCTTAATTAATAGCTAATGATGTAAAGTTTTGGCTTTTCTTCTAGAAAACATCCTGTAAGCATTTGCCCTGCATTGTGAAACAAAGCCAGACCTTCACAAATAGAGAACCAAGAGAAGGTGTTCCAAACTACCCCATCAAAAGGAAACTTTCAATATTTCTGAAATATTTCACTTTAGTTGTTTGTTTTTTCTTTTTACCTTCATATGACGATACTTTGCTTTGGAACAGAGTCCAATCGAGCCCCAGATTAGGATGATGTGTTTAATGGCACTGAACTGAACTTCTGAGGACTAGGACTGGAGCACCTCCCCTAGGAGGATAGGCTGAAGGAGTTGGGGTTGTTCAGCCTGGAAAAGAGAAGGCTTCAGTGGGATCTTATAGCAGCCTTTCAGTACCTAAAGGGGGGTTCCAAGATAGAAGAGGAGAGACTTTTCAGCTGGGCAGACTGCAACAGGACAAGGGGGAATGGATATAAGCTGAAGGAGGCGAAATACAACAACTGACAATTCTGTGATTCTATGTTCTGCTCAGAAACACAGCATGGTGGTGCTAGGTTGATTGTTGGACTTGATGATCTCAAAGGTCTTTTCCAACCTTAATGATTCTGTGATTCTGTGAAATATAGACTAGAAATTAGAAAGAGGTTCTTTACCTAGAGGGTGGTGAGGCACTGGGACAGGTTGCCCAGAGAGGCTGTGGCTGCCCCATCCTTGGCAGTGTTCAAAGCCAGGCTGGATGTGGCCCTGGGCAACCTGGTCTAGCAGGTGGCATCCTTGGGGGGTTGGAGCAAGATGATCTTTAAGGTCCCTTCCAAACTGGGTCATTCTATGATTCTTTCCCCAAGTCAATAACCTAAAGAACCTAAGAAGTATTTTGAAGGAGGAATGAATAAATAAATAAAAAAAAATACTATTGCATGTGAATGGTTTTGTATGAAGTGGCATTTTTTTGGTTTAAAAATAAAAGTTTGCTGAACTACTTCCCAGGCAGATCTACTTGGGCCTCTAAATCATTGGCACAGGCTCAGTATCAGTCACTTCAAACAGGTGGTTCATCATGTACCTAAAATTGTGACATCCTTTAAAAATACTTCATACAAAAATCTTTTATTTCCTTTGAACTACATATTTACAGTTCTGTTATCAAGGTACTGTGGAAAATGTAAACAAGTATACACAGGTGTAAGTCATATGGCTTGAGAAAGGTTTCCCCCTTGAAGAGCTGCTCTAGTCACATATCAGCATACAGAGATAAGACAAAACAATACATTGTATAAACTGCTGTTAAACAGCAACATGTAAGTGCTTGGGTTTTATATGCATTAGCTGCTGAATAACCTCACCAGGCATTAGACATCTTTCCCTAAACTGAAATGCCTGATGATGTACTGGAACTGGGCTAGTGGAAGGTCACCTAGGTGGACAGGGCTGATACAGTTGGGTCTGAACAAACAGGGTCAGTCTACCTCAGGGGTATTACTGCTGTCTTCGACTACCCCATGGGGGCTGTAGATGAAGTGAAGCCAAACACTGCTCAGAGATGTACAAAACAAGGAAGACAAGCAGTGGACCGAAGCTGGAACTTCTGATCAGAAACCAGGAAAAGTAAATTGTGAGCATGAAATTTTCAGTGGGACAGGGGCTGAAAGAGGTGGTGGGATCTCCATGCTTTGAGATGCTCAGAGCTCAAATGGATGAATCTCCAGGCAATGCCATTTAATTTTGAAGTTGACCAGGCTTTGAAGAGATGCCTGGACCTCCAGAGGTCTCTTAAAACTTAAATTACTCCATTATTCTATGAAAAATCTTGAGTATAATGTAACACTTGCATTCCTATTGTGCTTTGGCTCTGTGGTAAATACATAGTTAAGATGAAACTATGTCAATTGTTTAACTTGGATCGTTCTTCTCCAGCAGTTGCTAAGATTACATCTAATTGTCTCACAGGAGATTTAACTTATCAGTTCCAGTTCTGTGAAATAGCCCCAAATTGACATAATTGTAGGATCAGAACCAGGCCATCACATCTCCAAAAGTACATTTCAAATGTCACAGCCAGCAGTAAAGCCATGCTGAGAGCCACATGACTCTGACTAGTTTTGGTACAGCAATCAGTGTTGTCACATTTATACTGAGTAAACTTTCCAGTGATGTTCACAGAACTCTAAAGAAGAAATGACAACGGATCAGCACCAGCCCCTGTGATTTTTCTGGCCAAAAGTACAGCTGGTTGATTAATTTTGACACATTCACCACTATCTTTACAGTATTTAGGATAACTTTCAACACCTCTGAGGTGATGATTAACAACAATAAGACTTGCATAAATCTTGAGAAACACCTCCCAAACCTGCACTACTTCCAGTAGATCATAGTTTGAATTAAACTCCCAGGTGAGCTTCTCCTGCTTTGTTCATTGCTGCAGATGTGTTTAAGACCTGAGGTGAACCATGGCATGAAACTGTTACTTCACTTACTCATCATCCAACAACACAACAAATGTCATCTTCAAAAATCAGGAGTTATCATCAGATATGCCACTTTGTCTCTTCTAAGACAAAAATCTTCTCTTGCAGAGTTGCAGTTTGTTATGGTGTGTGAACACAAGACCTGGAACTACCATGTCTTCTGAGCCCACCATGGTCCTGATGCCCTTTAATAAGTGCACTTTTGATATAGTCAGACTCACAAGGCTACTACCGAGATTTTGTAACTCCTAACCTAAAGAGAGGTGTAAAGAGAACAATAAAATACAGAACATAATTTCTTTAGAGTCACATAGTCCTATATTAAAGAACAACCTGTCTAAACAGTAAAAACAGCACCAAAATGTCTTTGTTCTATTAAGTGACCAACAGCAGCTGTTGAATGGTATCAGGACTTTTTAAAGCTGACTTCAACTATTGTGCAGTAAAAGCATATTATATTCCCTAGTGTAAAGAACACAGAGATTATCTTTAAACATCTGTCCTTGCTGACTGCCTGATTTCTCCACCCAAGACAAAACTCTCTTCTGAATTAGAAGGAACTGTTCAGGGAGAACTGCTGCACAGTTTGACTTGACAAACCGCTGAGAAACTCAGCTGACAAGGTGGGAGAATGCAGAAGGTCAGAAGAGTCTGAGAGATGACACTATGCTCTTGGGAAGATGACTCAGATGTAAGCAAGATATAGATGGAGACCTTCCAATCAGTCAATCCACACTGGAAACACAGCACTTATTCTTACATGAATTAAGAACTTCTTGAGGACTGTGGTAGATTCTTCTTCAGCTACGAGTTTAAAATCAGGCTGAATGCTTTTCTAGAGCACACAACATTATTTGAAGAGGTATTCATTTGGTGACAGTTTCTGTGCAATGTGATTTTGCAGTGAATCCATATTGGCTTCATAATCTGTGAAATGCTCATTAAACTTCATGCTGGTTGTCAAGCAGGTTTACAAGGTCACTTCCACACGGGGAGGCTCACTGCACGTTGACACGTTCCATGCTGCTTATCCTGATGCTCTTTGGAGCAGGTCTTATTAAAAACATGTCCAAGCTTTCAAACAATGAATCATAGATCAGAAAGAATGGCCAGAACAGATTAATAGAGGGGGAAGAGGCTAAGAATAAATACATGAAACAGATTCAACTTTTTAAAAGGATCCAGCTACTAAATGGCCTCTGTAGTCTTCCATAAGAAGTGTGAATACTTCAGCACAATTCAAGCTGAATTGAATAGCTGTTTTCATATCCAAATTCAAATACCGTCTGTGCATATAAAACAGTTCATTTATTAGTCCAAATGTTACTGTTGTAGAGCTCTTGGAAAAATATTCCCTCTTTCTTGAGTTTGTTCTTCATAAAGGGGAAGCTTTGGAGGGCCACCTAGAGAATTAAGTAGAAACATGGTTTCCGGTCTGTAGAACATACTACTGACATAGTCACTAGATTATACAATTTACACTGAAGTAATTCAATCAGTGGTGCTCTGCAAAAGATGGCAGAGGACTCAGTTACACTGGTCTCCTCACAGAGGCAGAGAGCAGGCAAAACAATAGAACATCTCTCAAATGGAAGGTTCCCAACATGTCTCCTGAACCGAATGCAGAGTTAAATGATATCACCATCAAGCCAGTTGTGATTAGACTGCAAGTGGGAGGAAACTTTCACTCAGTACTATAGCTCATTAGAAGAGAAATTATCTAATTAAAAAAACCCAAACAAACTCCCAATCCCTTTTAGAACTCTCACAAATCAATGCAAACCTGTTTATCTTGGAAGTTTATCTTGGTTTATCTATTTAGCTGGCTTATCACAACTCACTTTGCTCTTCAAATCTGACACTTCTACAAAAAGCAGGTGAATGTGATGGCATGCACAGCAAGGAAATCTTATTCATCTTACAGAGGCTGTGGATATCAACTATTTCAGGCATAGAAGAGTGCACCACTCTCCAGCACAGCTCCTCAGGACTCCTCCAGCAGGCTGTGCAAGATCTCCACAGCCTGCTCTGAGAAGAAACCACTGCACTGACTCAGCTTGGTTGAGACCTCACAATCACCTGGAACAACTCCTGGCATTTGCAGTGTCTGCTGGTACTTGCACCATGAGGTGCCTCACCCCCTTAGGAGGACAGCACACACCAACTCAACCTTTCCAAGCAAAGCTGCTTCTATCACAGGTCCTGATGTTTTCACCAGAGATGGAAACGTAGAACTGCTTCTTCCTCACTCTGTGGTGGCCACTCACAAGCACCGTGGTTGTGTGGTGAGCTGATGGTCTTGTTCAAACAGTCCACTGACCACCACCATGACCTATGCATGATTTCTTTTACTAAGAAAGGCTGCAAATCTCCAGCTCATGTTACCTTCTCTGCAGGTTGGCCCCATCCAGGTGGCTGGGCATACACAGTTCCCGTTGTATGGATTGCACTGGGATTTGTTGGCACACTGGCATCGCAGGGAGCAGTTGGGGCCATACTGGTCTGACCTGCATTCTGGAAGGAAAAAAGTGTTTGGAAGAGGGTGAATGCTCCCTCATACTCTCCCTGTTCTCTGGGATCAGGAAGCTACTTCGACAACTACATCTGTTAACATTAAAACATGACATTTTGGAAAGCTTTGCAGTCTTCAAGTTTCGTCTACCACATGGTCTGCCCAAACTGTAGCCCAGCTGTCCTCAAGAAGTTCCCAGAATGGAAATCATTACTGGTATAAAAATAAAGGTTGACAGCCCAACAGAGAAGATCTTGGGATCTGCTCAGGAAAGTTACTGTCAGCATCCTGGATCCACACTATCTCCTGCACCTCTCCACTGCACAGCTTGGCTGTCTGCATGTGCCAGCAAAGAGCTTTCACTCCAAGAATGTGAAATTGAAAATGAATCCATTTTATATATACTCCTGTCTTCCTCAGGTTGCACAATTCTGCTGCCTCCTGGCACATCAAACTCACAAAAGGTCTCATTTCCAAACACAGATGCATTTCACACCTAGGCTGACAAATCCTCCTTGCAATTTTTTGATGCAGTCAGAGTAGAGGCATGAAGGGAAAGTTACCAGAAGGTCACTGGGCAGGGTACTAAATATACTGTAAACAATAGCCCTCTCCTTCCCCTCACTAGAGAACACTGTAAATAACCAAGGCCCTTGCTTTCTCACACAAGCACCATTAGGTAAATCAAAGTGCTGCTGAGCCCTGCATCAGCTGCAGCCCCAGCACGTGGGAGAATTCTCCCCATGTGCTCAGAGCTTGGCCTTTTCAATTAGGAAATGTTATGAGAAAAGGTCTCCTCCAACACCTCTGGACCTGATTTTAATTTATGTAATACCACATTTTCATGTTAATAACAATGTGTATTTAAGACATCTGTTTGAAAGTCTGCAATGTTAATTTACTACAGAAAAAGAGTGCCCATAAAAGTCTGTTATATTCTCTCTCCTCTTTTTTTTTTGTTCTTTTTTTTTAATTAACATTTTGCCCGTTTAATGGGTGCTTTACCAGAGTTCAAATTAAAATCAGGCCTTTTATCTTTATGGCTGCTGCACAGTCACAGCTGCTCACAGTTATATCACAGATGAACTGAGCCTAATTGAAAATAAAAATGCAAATAAAACCTACCCCATAACAGCTTTTCATGGGTGGGGGCTACCCTGGCTGATTTAAGAAAAAATTAAAATGACTTGTAGAGCTTGCAAAAGGCAAAAACTTGGTTCCTTTTTTTGGTGCTGAGCTTCCCCCTTGTGTTCCATTTCTGCCCAAAATTTTGCTGGAAAGGCCCCTGGATGGCTAGTGTGGTGCTGGCTGAGGGGGTGACTGGTGTCCCCACCAGCCCAGTGCCTCCAGACTGAGTGGCTTTGCTTTCTGATCACAGGAGAGCACAGAGAGGAAAACAAATAATTTTCCATGTTAGTTTTCCAGGTTACACTAGTGCTTCAGCTCCCAGCAATTACTTTGCATTAATAACAGGCTGTTTAAAGCTGTTTCCTGCCCTAGCCTAGAACAAAAGAAGAGTGTGACCAGCAGGTCAAGGGAGGTTGTCCTCCCCCTCTACACTCTACCCTAGTCAGGCCACATCTGGAGTACTGGGTCCTGTTCTGGGCTCACCAGTTCAATAGAGATAAGGAACTACTGCAGAGGCTAGGAAGATGCTGAGGGAACTGGAGCATCTCTGGGATGAGAAAAGGCTGAGAGCCCTGGGGCTGGTTAGCCTGGAGAAGAGCAGACCCAGAAGAGGATGATCTTAATGCTTATCAATATCTAAAGGGTGAGGGTCAAGAGAATGGGGCCCGTGATGCCCAGTGACAGGACAATGGGCAATGGGCACAAGCCAGAACATAGGAGGTTCTATCTGAACAGGAGGAAAAACTACTTCCCTGTGAGGGTGCCAGGACCCTGGCCCAGGCTGCGCAGAGAGGCTGGGGAGTCTCCTCCTCTGTAGTGATTCCAACCCCACCTAGATGTGATCCTGGGCAACCTGTTCTGGGTTACCCTGCTTTAGCAGAGGGGTTGGACTAGATGATCCCTAGAGGTCCCTTCCATGCTGGAATTCTGTGTGATAAAACACATGGCAACCTTCACGCTCATTTGAACCCTCTGGAGTCTTCTCAGCTACTGTGGGTTCCTTGGGATATTCTTCACTAGCCTATGTTCTCCAAACCTCAAGGCAAATGACATATAAAAGCTGACCCATAAACAGCTTTCCTATCAGTATATCCATTTAAATATTGATTAAATCAAGAGTTACAGGTCAGCCTGCTGGTAAAGCTGTTGATAGCCTGTAAGAGTAATTTGCTACAAACAATGTGTTCTTGAACACCAGCAAATGTCCTTTCACAGTTACACTTAGACCAACAGGTCACATTGGTTTAACTATACTTAATCCAGCCCTTAGAAAATATTACCCTTACCAAGTTCACATTTGTCTCCAGTCTTCCCAGGTGGGCAAAGGCACTTCCCAGTCTCTGGATCACAAGGAGCATCTTGGCAGTCACACCGGCGCTGGCACCTCTCTCCGAACCAGCCCCTGTCACAGCCTGGTGACAAGACCAATTTCTTTAGACACACATTTGAATGACAAGATGTATGTTAAACCAGAGGAGTTCTCCCAGGATGCCTCAGAGGAAAGCTCATAAACTTAAACCACATGAGGAACTGCTGAAGTCACTTAGTTTGTTCAGCCTGGAGAAGAGGAGACTGAGGGGAGACCTCATCGTGTCTACACCTTCCTCACAGGAAGAAGTGGAAGGGCAGGAGCTGATCTCTTCTCTCTGGTGACCACTGGCAAGACCTCAGGGAATGTCATGAAGTTCTGCCAAGACAGGTTTAGATTAGATAATAGAAAAAAGTTCTTTACCCAGAGGGTGGTGGAACACTGGAACAGGCTCCCTAGGGAAGTAATCATGGTGCCAAACCTGACAGAACTGAAGAAGCATCTGAACAACACCCTCAGGCACATGGTGTTATTTTTGGGGTTGTCCTGTGCACAGACAAGAGTTGGACTTGATGATCCTTGTGGGTCTCTTCCAACTCAGGACCTTCTATGGTCCTAAACTCTCCATTGAAGTGAGTGTAAATGCCAAATTTAATGCAGAATTGAGCATAGCAGAATAATGCACATTGCATTTATATGAACTCTCTTTATGTTGGGTTGGTCTAATCTAAGCTATGAAAGATACCTGTAAATCCATCCCAGAAATGTAACTGGCATTTATTTTCATTTTTAATTAGCACTCTCCAGAAGACCATTCCATAACACTCAACAGTTCTGACATGTACCTATTTAATAAACTCATTTGGAGTTTTAGAAGCAAATTAAAATCACTAAAAGGAACTTATTTTTAATAAATGACATGTGGAACATATTGCTGCAAGACATCACAGAGACCAGGACTTCCACCATATTAATTGGAAACAGATTAGCTTATTTATAAGGAAATCAGAACACTCAGCTACATAAAAGGTAAACAATCCCAAATCTAGTGTTTGAGGATATTCATAAAGATCAAAACATGGAAGAAGTTGTTCTCAGCAAACAAATATCTGAGTAACAACATTGAGCTTTTTGAGGTTTCTATTTGGTTTTGTCTTCTTTTACATCAGAGGGGTATAAGTACCTTTTTCACAGTGGACACCTTGATAACCCAAAGGACAAATGCACTGTCCTGTCACTGCATCACAGCTTGCTCCATTTTTACAGGCACATACATGGAGACAGTTTAGCCCATAAAATCCAAGGGGACACCCTGAAAAATGAAAGTATCAAATGAGGAAGGTTTATGGAGAAAAATAAATGAAAGTATCAAATGAGGAAGGTTTATGGAGAAAAATAGACAACCTTTTCAAATCCCCTGCATTCTCAGTTACATTCCCTGGGAGCCAAAAGTTAATTATCATTAATAATACTATGTGCTTTTAAACCCCAGAATCAGCCTTACTTAGTTCTGGTTGGAACTAGATCTGAGTGATTTAAGACACCCCAAAAACTTTTAACTGAACTGGCCAAGTGTTGATGTGTCTACACTGAAATCCCACCAACCCATCACCGCTAGTGCTTCCAGGGTGCCTCCACTTACTGTGCTCACAGGAGTGGCCATAGTAACCCTCAGGGCATTGGCAGCAGCCTGTGAACCTGTCGCAGGTGCCATTGTGCTGGCAGGAACAGTCCAAGACACAGCCAGATCCATACTTCCCTGGGAGACATTCTGCTGGCAGGATGTGGACAGAAAAACAGACAAACACCACAAAAATAGTCACTGACCTCACCCCAAAAAACTCTTACATGGTAGCTTCTGTAGCTGAGGTATTATGCCCATACAATCAATTGCAGAGCCAAGGAGAATGTTTGGTTTGAAGACACAGCATTTCTGCACAGCTATGATGTATATAGCTATTAAGATGATCCAAGGGCTGGAATACCATCCCCCACCACCACCCCGAGGGCAGCACAAGAGAGTTGGGGTTGTTCAGCAGGAGAACAGAAGGCTCCAGGGAGACCTTATTGCAGCCTTCCAGTACCCTATGGGAGAGATGGAGAGAGTACTCTTGACCAGGGACTGTAGGTCTGGGACAAGGTATAATGGTTTTAAACTGAAAGAAGGTAGATTTAGATTAGATATAAGAAAGAAGTTCTCCACTGTGAGGGTGGTGAGACAATGGAACAGGCTGCCCAGAGAAGCTGTGGATGCCTCATCCCTGGAAATATTCAAGGCCAGGTTGGATGGGACTTTGAGCAACCTGCTCTAGTGGAAGGTGTCCCTGGTCATCACAGAGGGGTTGGAACAAAATGATATTTAAGGTCCCTTCCAACCCAAACCATTCTATGATTTACATGCTATGATGAGAAAATTTCCCTATTATATAGATGTCTGAACAGCAACTTCCTTGTGCTTTTCATAATCTACCTTTTTTGCCTCTTCACATAGTCAGTGTTTAACCTACACCGTGTCCTATAAAGCCACCCAGTAAATGGCATAAATGGTACCTTCTATTTTTTTTTTTTGTCCTTTACCTACAGCACTGTTTTCTTTTAGGCACTTAGAAAGTGTAAAAGAAAACATGAAACTTTTCCTCCTCTGTATTATCACTGGAGTTCACACTACTCCAATTCCTAATAAAACCAGGAGGATCTTTTTCTCGCATGTAGCAACAGGCTTGCCATGGATAATGAGATATCTGTTTTCACTGAACTAAACACGTCTCAAATTACTGAAAGCTGGGTCATGCAAAAGTGACTATGCCAATATTATTAACTTAGGCATCATTTCTGCATAAGTTAACTTCCCACTACTGTGATAATTTGAATCTGGGCAGATCAACTTAAATGAGCGTGGCCATCCAAATAATCAGATTCATAACTCTGCAAATGTCAGGGAAGATCTTTCAAGAACATAACATCTAATCACTAGGAAAAGGATGCCTGATTAGCTGCCTTTGATTTCTAGTCAAAACACACTCAAAACCACACTGCTGTGGAAATCAGGACTCAGTTTTCCAATAATTTGGCCATTTGTCAGAAGAGAAACAGCGAAGCTCCTTCTAACACACAGTCCCCTATACAATGTCATAGACTCACAGAATGGCTTGGGCGAGAAGGGACCTTTCAAGGTCGCCTAGTCCAATCCCCCCTGCAGTCAGGATTGCTCAGAGCCCCTGATCCAGCCCGACCTGGAATGTTCCTAGAGAGTTCTGTGTGAGAGAAGCTACAGAGATGGCCATGGCTCTAAGCCTGTCAGAGGTTTGATGAGAATCTGGATGATGCTCTTAGTCATATGATTTAGTTTTAGATAATCCCATGAAAAACAGGGAGTTGGATTCAATGATCCTTATGGGTCCCTTCCAACTTGAGATATTCTATGAATGCAGCAGGGGGGGGAGTCTACTTAGGCAAAAAGTGTCCCCTGTCATGGGTCTGCAGGTACAGCAAACCCCTGCTTGAATGTACACGTCCACTATCATCAAAGCAGAAAATTACCTTTCTCACATGATTTGCCTGTCCAGCCAAGCCCACAAGTGCAGTTGCCATCCACGTGGTCACAGATGCCACCATTCTGACAGGTACATGTCAGGTGGCAGTTGGGGCCATATTGTCCCTGGGGACACACTACAGAGAATTAACAAAGTTTGAAAAACAAAAAAAATAAATTAGTATCCTAAAAAAGGATGAAGATGACAGGGAACAAATATAAACACAAGCTCCCCAGAGAGTAACCCAAGCGCTTGGTGTCTCCTGAGGGCTGTGGGACACTATTCCATGCTTATTAGTAGTTTCATTCAAATACTCTGTCTCATGATATCTCCTCACGTGGCTCCACTCTACACCTCTTTCTTTCCTTCTCTTCCCTTCTCCACATTTCCTTTCCCTCTATCCCATCTCTCAACTCCTCCTCTTCAGCAAATCCTCTCCCTTCGCTTTTTTCAGCTCAAGTTGGAAGCAATTTGCTTCTAAATTGAGTCCCACCCATCCACAGGGCCCTTACACTGCCCATGTTGTCTGGCACAAACTACCCTTTTCCCCATCTTTATGTTCTGCTTGGACTGCAGTCTCTGAAAGGAGTCACTAGTGAGATGGTACTGAGTGTGTGGTGGAGCAGAGCGGTGAGATGTGGGCAGGAGATGGGGCCAAGATAAAGGCAGGGTGATGGAGCGGAGAGGAACAGGGGCCAAGCACAGCAAACTGCCGTGTTATCAAGGCAAAAAGGCATTGGGGAGCACAGTTAAGAGACAATGTTTGGCGCTGAGTTTTATTTGCCAGTTGGTTGAAGTGTGTGTCTAAGTGACGAGATGACCTCAGGTCCCACATTGTTACCTTGCTGACAGCTGGGTCCCATTTGGCCAGGAGGACAGGTACACTTGCCAGTCTGTGGGTCACACTGACCTTCCCCACACGTACAGAACAGGGTGCAGTCCTTCCCATATCGGTTTTCAGGGCAAGCTGAAGGAAACACAACCTTTGGTAAACACCCTGGGTAACCAATGCCAGCTTCCATTTATAGGCAGGATCCTAGAAGTAGAGCTGGCTTTGGTTTTATTCCACCTAAGGCGCTTCAAAGCAACAACTATGAAACCAAAACCCATCCCAAGTCATGACTGATTCATCCTTTGAAACTTTAGTTGAGGTTATAAATGCAATCCATGGTTTCACACGGAACACTTAGAAGGTTTCCTGCCAAAAAGGTGTGTGTATAACAAATATCAGCTGCTCATCCTTCCAACTAAAGACATCTTTCCTTCTTAATATTGATTCTGCCCTATGCTGAAGAGCAAAGCTACAGGCTACTAAACATTAAAACACTGCCTTTCTGTGGAGAAGCTGAGGAGAACTTCAGAGATCATCACAGCTTTAGAAATAGCACAGAAATAGAGCCACACAATTTAGCTCTGAAATAGAGAAGTATGAGTAGGGTTGCCATGGAGCCTTTACCAGTTTGGCTGTGACAAAACTTTCTCTTTTTCCCATTTATTGGAACTAATGGCACCACAGTGTGAAGCAAAATATTGAGATAATTTCTCAGCCTAGAAATTTTGGACAGGAAGAAGGAACTTGAGCAATTCTTGCTGAGCTGGCTCTAGAAACAAACTTGGGCAAGCAGGTTGTAATCCTGGGATGAGTGTCCTTGCTTCTATGCACGCAGAAGAGAGGAAAAATATTTTGCAAGAGCTTGCTTTTTTTTTTTCTTAGAGAAGTTGGACTCCTGATTTACAATTCAAGGAGGAGGTAGCTGGGATCTGTCTGGTTTTCTGCTGACAAGCTCTTATGCAGATTATTCTCTTTGCTGGTTTTTGGAAGAAGCAGAACATGAGTGCTGGCTTACTTTGACTACAGTCAGCTCCAATGAAACCAGACGTGCAATCACAAGCTCCCGACGTGGGGTCGCAGCGGCCTCCGTTCAGGCATTTACAGATCTTTTGGCAGTTTGAACCATAAGTACCTTTTGGACACCCTGTGTTAAAAGAATAAAGCAGCAATTAGGCTGTGTTGCTACTGAGCCCGTTGCATTTCCTGTCCTAAGTGCTTTGTTGCTTTCAACCCAAATTCGATTCTCATTTTCTAACTCTATTTACTTCTAGAGGGCCAGGAGCGTGTGTTGACAAGCAGATGGTTGCCTCAAGCAATACACTCCTTGGGGCAGAAAGGCAGTGCTGACTTGCAATGTCAAAGCCATGGAGAGTCAGACTGACTGCTGCTGAGCATGGTCCAACTGCTCCCAGCTCTGCCTGCTCCTCCCATATGTGACAATAGCAAGAAAATCAAGCCCAGCTCTTCAGAGGTTTTCCTTTTGGATTTCTGTTCCAAATCTACCTGTTCCCTCTTATGGCAGAGATGGAGATATGGGAACCCTGGTCCCTCTTCCTTTGGGCAGCAATAGCCTTGTTTGCCCCAGGGAAGCCAGCACCAAGCCTGATGGAGTTCAAGAAGTGTTTGGACAACACTCTCAGGCACATGGAGTGATTCTTGGGGTGTCCTGCATAGGTTAAGAAGCTGGACTTAATGATCCTAGTGGGTCCCTTCCAGCACAGTTGATACTGTGAAACTGTGAGATGGTGAGAAGCTGTGAGCCATCTCTGCCCCTTTTAGCAGTCATTTTAGCTGACCAGTTATGGATATCGGGGCAGGTCTTGTCTTTCAAAAATGTCTCAGTTGGAGAAAGTTTGTTTCCTCTATAGTCTGCTCTTTCCCTTCAGACTGGTGTTGGCATTGCTCTGGCACATCTAGTGGGCTGTGGATGGAAGACTGAAAACATGCACATGACAAGAACATGTAATTTCAGAAGACATCTCAGAAAATAGACACTGGAGAGAGATGCTTTAAATGTAAAGCCAGAAAATTACCTGAGGTAAAAAAAATCAAAGCAGTTATATTGTGTAATAACCACAAGAAACACTAGACCTGGATGAACTGGTGAGTCAACGTTACATGGAAACAGAGGTTTTCCAGGTGGTAGCAAGTATTTCTGGTTTCTTTTTGGACAGATAATGTTGAAGGAGTGCTGAATACAAGATCAGGAAGACATGAATGCATCTGCCATGCTTAGCTCAGGTCTTCAGAATACTCTTTAGACTGAAGGAGGCTGACAGGAAAAGAGCAGGGCAGAGGCATTAGGCACCTCCATCTGCCAGGGTTGCCTCCAGTAGGCCACCACTGAACTCTGGAGACGCAGGTTATCTCCTGATTTTACAGTGCACTGGAAGAGGGGGAAGCTGGTGCTTTTAGAGCAACGTGATCACCATGGAACAGTTACACTAGCGCTACTACCTCTACATTTTGTTGCTCCTTCCTTCATTCTCTTCCCCTGGCAAGGGAAAGCTTATGGCTACTTTGGAAATCTGGTTGGATGTATTATTTGCAGACGTCTCCAAGCAACAGAGCTCTCACAATCTGTGTATAAATAACTTTATATATTTTCTCTCTTTTCTGAAGGCATGAAAGCATGGCCTGGGTGGCTGGAGAAATCTCTGGCTATTTTGAACTATTCAGTAGAGAGGGAGAGCTTATGGTGAAGCTTTAAAGGGATGCCTTTTAAAATAGAACTGAAAGTTGGCTTCTGCTCAAATCAGGGTAGCAGGTCATCAGGACTGAACAGATACATGCTTTTATAACCTGCAGATACTGTCTCCAGCCCTTCTCAACCATGGCTGCTTCTAAATGAAAACCTCATCACCTGTTCTTCCATCTGTTTCATGTGCAAACCCTGGCATCCAGGAGCAAGCCCTGCACCATCTATTTCATTTCCACCGAGACACGGAGTTCGGGACGCACCCAGACTCAATGATTTAATTGGTCTCTAAGCAAGTTTCTCTTTCCTCCTTTTCCTTTCAGTCATCATTTGGCTTTTCTTTTCTTTATTCTGTTTCCCACACTCCCATACATGTTGCTTCTCCCTGGCAAAGCTTTCAGAGCTGTTCCTCAGCTTTAAGACTAGGAAGAGCTGCTCCATTACTGAAAGGGCTGCAGCAATTCCCTCCTTACCAGTTGATTTGCCCTTGCAGCATTTTAGTTATTTTGGTTAAAGAGGGAGCACCACAAGCAGGGCAAACACATCAGCTGTGACCCTCAGGTGGTTATTAACAAGGTCCTCTCACCTGTTACTACTTTGCAGAAGAATTTCTATGCAGATAGCTGGGGCAATTTAGACAGTGCCCTGCCATTTAAGTAGGCTCTGCCTTTACAAAGAGGCTTAGCCTCTAACCACCAGTTATCTCCTAAAGACATTTTCTAATTTAACTGTTTCCTATCCATCTGACTTATGTTTTGCTGAGAATGGCAGGAGCAGCAGCCAGATTTCTAACTCATTTCCTGATTTTTTCCTTCTGGTTTGGGTGGGTTTGCCATGAGCAAGAGCTCCTAAATCTTTTCATACCAACTGCATACACTAAGCCTTTTTTTTACCAATGTAATTAATTGCCTTGTCAAAAAAAAAAAATCACTTCTGAAACATCCTGTTACCTACAGCTTGAAGGTGAAACTGGTGATGTCTTTCTGGCTCAGAGTTCACCCAGTCCAGTAACTGTCACAGAGATGTAGCATGGATTTTTTTTTTTATCCATTACAGCACCAGTTACTGTTCTTTATTCATAACTTCACTCAAGTAGAGCTGCCCATCCACCGAGCTATGGACAAGTGATGGGAACCTTATTGCTAGCTTCTCTGCTTCCTCTGGATACTGCCAAGAGACTGTTTCAGCTCTTCACTCCAAAAATTTGAGAACATGAAAGCCTCATTACTCTTGGCTCCTGGAAATTTGACTTCCCAGCCAACAACACCTTTTATAGATACTTTCTTGAACCTTTTTTCACAGTACTATAAATATAGCAAGAGTTGCCAGAAACTGTTTCCAGCAGCATCCAACCACATGTTGACTGGACTGAAGCCCATTTCACGTCTTTGGGAGCGGCTCCCTATGCTGTTTTTAATATTATATTGAGAGCTTCTTCATCCTGGAGCAGTCCCAGTTCTCCCCATAGTGGGGGTGGTGGGAACATGGAGTATTCCCACCAAAGTCAGGCTAGCTAACCTTAGTTATCAGACAGTCACTTCAGAATCAGACCCACAATCTCTCACCCCACTGACCTAAACCTAAAAATAACTCACACTTAAACTGTTTTCTTTCCATTTTTGTGTCTTTCTATGCAATAATCAGAGTGGTACAGGCAAAAAGAGGAAAAATAACCCACATAGATGAAAGACAAATTTTCTCTCTGAACCTCCATCATTCCATTGTCTTTCCACTAAACATTTAGCAAAACTGGATTTATTAATTGGGAATTTGTTGTGCAAGATACTGCATGTTTGGAGATTCTAACACAACGCCTTGAAGGCTCATGCACATACACTCTAGGTTTAATCCTAGCTACACAGAAGTCTATGGCAAAATCCCCTCTCAACCACAGATTTCATACTGTAAGTAATTTCTTGTGTATCAGAACTTCAGTCTAATTATTATTAATGTTTTATATTTTAAAATCCTGAAATAAAATGTTAAGGATCCAAGCAAGCTGGAGGACATTTACTATAATCCAGAGAGATTTAGTACTACATGCACAGGTAATAGCTACTGAAAGATTGCTACATAAAAGTAATAGTCCAAGCATGATTAAGTCTTTTAAAATGATGCTGTTAAATAGTTGGTCTCTACTACTGCTCTACTCTAACATTTATTATAATCTAATGTATAATGGATCCAGATGGCTCTAGCCTGGAAGTTGAAGGCTGGATTTCGATCTCACTTACTGATGTACAAAGGAGGACAGAATCAATCCTTACATTTACATTTATATTTTAAAAAACAACTTGTGATGACATGATGGGAATACAAAATATCCATTGCTAAAATGAGCCTCTCTCCTACTTCTACCCAAGGAACAAAGCACAGGTTTAACCCTTACTAGAGCTGAAGAGATTGCAGCTGGCTTTGGTATCCAAATTGTCACCCACAAAACCCAAGCACACCAAACAGAACCACACTGGATTCCTCAGAAAGGAATATCAGGATTCACCAAAGACAGAGCTTGAAAGATGACAGTTTGGGTGGGGGTTTTCTGTTTGGTTTTGGTTGGTTTGGTGGTTGTTTTTTTAAACAAGACTATTACAGTCTGTGGAGTAAACCCAAAATTGAAGTTGTAAATAAAAAGGTAATTAACCATGTCCTTTCCTTGGTACTTTGGTATATGTTTTTTATCAGTTTCTTATCAGTTCCACCAAGAACAACTAACTTTACAGATGTCTTAAAAGTAAGAGGCATGTGGATCTGGGAACAGTTTTTATGATGGAACGTTTGGCCAACTGGCATTTTGTCCTCTATGCCAGTCACCATTTCTCAACCCAGAGTAACAATTTGTTTAACTTGATGTTCCTCAGTAGGCCTTACAACTTCAAGTGAATTATGAATCACTCAGATTTATTGGCAACTGCAGCTTGTTGTTTTCTAATAACTATTTGTCCTTGCTTGAGCAAGCAGAGATTTTAGGAAGTCTTTTGGCTTCGGTGTTTCAAAATGCAAGAGCTACAAAATATCCAGGTGTAGCTGAGGATCAGAGGTGTAAATGCAGAGAATAATACTGAGATGCCGAGAATGGCATTGAGATTCTTCAGCATGGAATGAAATTAGAAAGAATTCAGTTAGTGAATGGGTTGGGACCACAATACAAGAAAGATATCACGTGGTTAGAGAGTGTCCAGAAGAGTCTACAAAGATGGTGAAGGGTCTGGAGGGGAAGCCATATGAGGAACAGCTGAAAACACTTGGTCTGTTCAGTCTGGAGAAGAGGAGACTGAGAAGAAACCTCATTGCAGTTTAGAACTTCCTCACCAGAGATGAAGGAGGAGCAGGTGCTGATCTATTCTCTCCTCACCAGCGACACGACCCAAGGGAATGGCATGAAGCTGTGCCAGGGGTGGCTTAGGTTAGATACTAGGAAAAGGCTCTTCACTCAGAGAATGGTGGAGACCTGGAACAGGCTCCCCAGGGATGCAGTCATGGCACCAACTCTCATGGGATTCCAGCAGCATCTGGACAATGATCTTAGACAGATGGGGTGACTTTGGGGTTGTCTTGTGCATAGACAGGAGTTGGAGTGGATGATCCTTGTGGGTCCCTTCCAACTCAGGATATTCTGTGATTCTGTGGGGTTCTTTTTAAATGTTATTTTTAATATTCATTTACCTTTTTAATGTAACTATTTAAGAAATAGCTTACATATTTATATATACACTACATATGCATATATAAAATCAATCCCTTGCAATCATACAGGCATCTTTATTATTGTAAATTAACCCAACCTATGCTTAACTTATCCCAGCAAGCACTGAAGGTGCTGACACAGATGACCTCAAAGTACCAGCACATGCTTCTGCATAACCCAAGAAGTGGATAACCCAGAAGAATACTCACGGAGGTCACAGTGGTCCCCGTGGTACCCGGGGGGGCACAGACAGTTGCCGGTCACCGGGTGACATTCCTTATTCTCAGCAGAACACTGACACTCTTGGTTACAGTTCTTACCATAGGTGCCTGGTGGACAAGCTTGGAGGAAATGTAAACCAATAAATTCAATTTGTCTTGGTAAATATAGCACTCAAACAAAGAGAGAGCTCACATTTATTAAATAAACTCCCTGCCTACGAAATGCTGCTCTCCTCCGGGACTTGGGATTTATTACATTTACTTGGGGGTTACTTCACTGCTTGATTTTGTTTAGTTTAGTCAATTTGTGCCCAACTGTCAAGGGCCAGATACAATTTTCTTGTCACTAGAAAACAAAAATCATAGGGAAATGTCAGGTAAAATTGACTAAAATAACAGTGTAATTCCCAAGGGACCAGGCATGTGGATAAAGACATTCTACCTTCTGCAGGGAGTTTAAACTTGTAAAGCTGCTCTAGCACCAATAGCTTCACAGGTTTCATTTTCCCTGTTGACAGCCACATTGCCTACAGGTTTTGGACTTTTCTGACATCTCACTTGCATTAAAGTTGCCCTGGCTGGGTCAGGATTGAGAGCCCTTGAGTGGAGGATATGGGACACCAATGTCAATTCTTTTAATACTTTTTTCTTGTTGCTTTTCTTTTTGCTAAAATGGTGCTCAGGGCAAATGTGCATGGAAGAACAAAGTCAGAATTACACAGCTGGGGCCAGAGAATGAGTGTGCTTTCACAGACAGCTCCAGATGGCCACACTCAACGGTGAAGAAAACCCAGATACTGACATTTCCATGAGCTCTGACAGCATGAATAGATAGTCTCTCACAGGGACAAGGCCAAGAGAAAGCAGAGCTGCTGCTTTACCCATGGCACAGCGATGGCCACAGGCAGAAGCCAGGCTTTCCTGGCATCTCCTCAGTCTATTTTCTGATCCAGTTTAGCCCCTGGCTGCTCCCTGCTAGCCTGAGAGCTGTAGAGACCTACAGAGGATAAACCCTGCCAGCCCAAAGTGTGCCAGTCACAGAGGCTGGAACTGCCCAAACCATTTGGGTGAGTGACAAGCATCTCTCAATCATCTTCACTGCTGTGAAGTTCATAGAAAGGGTAGAGTTGGAAAAGACCTTTGGAGATCATCTAGCCCAACCCTCCTGCTTGAGCAGGGAAACTTACAAGCAGATCAGGTTGCTCAGTTGCCTCCTCCCTCTTCAAGCATAATATCATCAGGTTTTTATTTAAGACATTAATTCCTAATTAATTTACAAGGGAATTTATTTGCATTCTGGTAACACACTTACTTTTCTCACAGCTGTAGCCAGTGAATCCTGGAGGACAACCACACCGCCCAGTCAGGTGGTGGCAGGGGGTACCGGTGGGACACCGGCACCGTTGGGCACAACCGATGCCATAGCGGCCAGGCAAGCAAGCTGCAACAGTGCAACCAACCTCGTTAGGGCACAGGGCAGGGGCTAAGCAGGATGGTGCAAAACTAACTCCCCCCCCCCCAACAGATCTGCTGCACCCATCCCCATGAGCACCTCCAGAAGTACCTGACGGAGCAAGGTGGGGGTGAAGGGATGCTGACATTGGCTTTGGCTTTGTGAGGAACATTTGCACCAACCTGAAGCTTGCAGCTGAAACCCCCAGCAGACACTCACGTTTGTCACAGTGCCTCCCTCGCCATCCCTTCTCACAGCGACACGCTCCGGTTTGATGATGGCAGGACAGGGCATGCATGCAGTCACATTGCTCCTCACACCGCTCCCCAAAATATCCCTGGGGACAGACTGTGAGGAGAAGCAGAGAGAGCAACAGAAAGCATGTCATTGGTGAAGGAGCCAATATTGTTCTTCTTGCAGGTGGCCATGGATATGGAGAAGACTGCATGGCCAGAAGATACCATTGAAACATTTAGTGTTGGCTATTGATGAGTCTGCACATGAAAGTTTGCAAAGACTAGAGTACAAATCCAGATGGCGTCAACAAAGATGGTGATGCCATCCACTTTTACACAATTACACAGAATCCAAGCATGGGAGGGGTTGCAAGGGACCTCTGGAGAGCATCTAGTCCAACCGTCCTGCTAAAGTTGGGTCACCCAGAAAAGGCTGCCCAGGATCACCTCCAGCTGTGGTTGAAATCTCTTCAGAGGAGACTCCACAACCTCTCTGGGCAGCCTGGGCCAGTGTTCTGTCACCTTCTCAGCAAAGAAACTTCTCTTTTTTCCAATTTTGCATAGAGAAAGGGTCAGCAGTTTGAACAGTGACAACAGGCAATGTCCATATGCTGCTTTCCACCTCACAGGCCTCTGAAAAGCGCTCAAAGAGAAAGCAAGACCTAAAGAAAAGGAAGGTGAGCGCTGTTTACAGGTCGCACTGGCAGCTGAGGCTTTGTGAGTCCGCAGCACCTCAGGAAACATCAGGAAATTGCTTCTGGCTTGCAAAAATCACAACACCTCAGTGCCTGAGCTGGAAGTACCTTTTAGGTCATCTGATATCTACTGCTTAGGAGTTGTCTATTTGTGGGACTTACATGGATTTAAACATGCCAGACAGCTATGTCAGATCTGGACCACATGCAAGACTGGTACAGTCTGAACCATTAGAGATCAGTTTGCTTAGCTCCCCTCACTGATCCACAGAGATGCAGCAATGTGTGGCAAGCTCTCCTTACAGCTCACTCCCTTTCATATGTTCTTTCTTGTGCCCATGAGGTAGAGAAACACCTTCATTTCTTTGCAGGCAGGGAACAGAAGTAGGAGGAGATAGCATGATTTGGACAGGAGCATGTATTTATGGTTGGGCAGGGACCTGCCTGTGGGAGGCACACCGTGAGGGCACACACCACCATTATCTCTGACTAGCCTACAGATTACTGGAAAATTAAGATACAAAAGAGAAACAGAGTTAATATTGTGGAGGCAGAAATAGCTGATAGCTGAAGAGAGTGTTAAGATAAATGATCCACAGAAGGAACTGCCCTTACCAACATCACAGTGGTCCCCAGTCCAGCCGGTACGGCAGATGCATTTCCCCGAGTGCTGGTCACAAACCCCATGGTGGCAGCTACAGTTCTTCTCACAGCCCTCCTTGAACTTCCTGTCCTCACATTCTGAAATGAGATGGGGGAGAATGACAGGGGGCTAGGCTGGAGGAGCTCCAGGAAGAACACACTTATACCTCTGGACTACAGTGAACCACCTAAGCTGGTCCTCAGAACCTTCAGTGAGGGAAGTTTTGAAGCCTCCCTTGACAAAGTTCTCTAGAAATACATTGTTTTCCCCTTGGAGGATTTCCATTGTTATTGTTTTCTCCTCAAATTAAGTTCATTACCTCCCTTCCCTGTCCCCAAGAGACATAGTAGCTTATTCCTCTCCTTTGTCCACCACATTTTTAGCACCATGGTACATTCAAGTGCCAGAACCATATCTCCGCCAATCTTTTCTCCAACCAAACAACCCCAATTTTCCCAACCTCTCCATACCCAGTGCTCTCCAGCCCCTCTTCCTTTTTCCTGGGCTGCCTCAAACCAGACCTCACCAGAACTGAATTTCCTTGCAGAGTGGCTGAATTGAGGCACTGAAGGGATGGAGGACACGATGAGACTCACCCAGCTCACATGCTATCCCTGTCCAACGCTGGGGACACCGGCACTCGCCCGTCACGTGGTCACATGTCGCCCGGCCGTGGCAGACACAGCGCTGCAGACAATTTGCACCATACCATCCAGGAGGACAGGCTGTGAAGAGGAGGTAGGACAAGAGCCTTCCATTAAAAAGTGCAAGAGAAGGACACAGGTCAAACATCACCTTTCCCAGCTTACACCCCTTCTCACTGCAGTGATCATGGAGATGCTGTGGGAGATACAAGCAAGTAAAAATGGGGCAATGACTGATAAGGAATTACACAAACCAGTATAAAACTGGTCTGAGAACGAAATAGGGGGTGAACAGAATCTGCTGTCTTGCACCAAATGGCCTCTGTTTGCACCTACAAAACACATCTTTTGGTTCCTACCAGCTTTCTCAACACCAAGAAGTGGAGTTGCTAATTTCTCTGTTTTCAGAATTTCTTTGCACAGTCCTCTTAAAAATCACAAACCCTTTTCTAACTGATCCTGCTACCCACAGCTGGCTGATGGCATTTCACAGTTTACCTCATTTTAATTAAGCAAATTTATTAATTCCCATCACAACCACTTCCTATGGATAGAATTTAAGTTTTCTTGGCACAACAAATACACACTGCTGTCACATCCCAGAGTGACGCCTTTCTAAGATGTTAACAGAAGCAAGTTCTCCCTCCAAAAAAGCACAGTGACCAGAGGATGGCTCACCCAGCCTCACACACTTATTCTACCTCTTCACTTCCAAAGAGAAAAGAAAGCCCCAAACATATCATGAAGAAGAGGATGACTGGCAATGTCTTCATATGTGACAACAGCTTTAACTTTTGCTTTGGTTTTGTGTTTGAGACCTTCATGTGAAATACAAAATTTGAGGTTGTGTCATACATATCATCTCAAACAGTTTGGTGTCTTCCCAATCTTTTATTCCTTCATGGAACGAGCTCTTCATATTAGGCTCTAAAGGGAAGCTCACTTCTTATTTATTTAATTTCTCCACTCCTGCAGCTTTCATTCCCTTCCCCTAACCCTCTTCCTGGTATGCTGAAGGGCAGCTGTTGTTTCCATGGAGGTGGTGACTTCAAACCCCAGCTCTGTGGCACTGGAATCATAGAATGGTTTAGGTTGGAAGGGACCTTAAAGATCTTCTAGTTGCAACCCCTTTGCCATGGGCAGGGTCACCCACCACTAGATTAGGTTGCTCAAAACCCCATCCAACCTGGCCCTGAACACAGCCATGGATGGAGTATCCACATCTTCTCTGGGCAACCTGTTCCAGTGCCTCGCCACTGTCTAAGCAAAGAATTTCTTCCTAACATCTAACGTAAACTTCCTTTCCATCAGAATAAAACCATTCCCTCTTGTCCTATCACTATCTGCCTGTGTAAAAAGCCTCTCTCCTTTTTTATAAGCTCTCTAATAGTGTCTCCCTGGAGCCAAGTATCTCACAGGGGAGGCACAGGAAAAGGAGCCTTCTGCAACAGGGGTGGACAGACTTTTTCTAGCAGTTTGGATGCAGGGGGTTAGGATATGCAAATGTAAGCCTCAGTGCAGCCCCTTCTTTACCAGCCTCTCTTTGCCAGCCTCTTTTCTTAAGGCTCCTTGAAGCTGGGCTTGTGTTTGAGTTACACACATTGGTCTAATTGCCAAGGCTGGAAGTCCCAATGTTTTTCAGATGTTCTGGATTTAGCCTGTGTATGGAATCACATGGATCAGAGGGGCACACGGGATGGTAAAGCAGACCACAGAAAAGAAACAGAATCATAATGGGAGCTTTCTGGAGCTTTTCACCCTTAATCAGCCTTCAAAATCTTCTCTCTTTCCAGTTATGACTCTGTTTCATCCTTCTCTGCCCCATGCATGTGCCCCTGCAACACAGCACCAGAGATTTATTTCATATACTGCTCCATGTCACCATGCAGATACAAAACCAATGAGAAGAGAGGGCAGCCAGCTGATAATTAAGATATCAACAGAATCCCCTGAGCAGAAATTTGGGGTTTCTCCCCTATAATCCTCTGCCAGGGGTTGGAATATCCAACTGTACCTTCTTGACAGGTGGCTCCTTTCCACCCTGGGCTACAGACGCATGTCCCAGTTATGTGATGACAGAGAGCTCCATTGTGACAGTGACAAGGGTGGCTGCAGCCTGGCCCATAGCTGTCTCCCTGGCAAGCTGCAATGACAGAAGTCCATAAAAAGCCATCAGGAAGCATCAGAGGAGGCATTGCACAGAGCAAACCAACACAACTCAGGGCCAGGGAAATTGGTGGGAAACTGCTTTCTGAAGACACACTTATCCCACCATGATGGTGCCTAAGTCCATACATTAACCATGTCTGAGACTAAAGAATATGGCTTAAAAATAAGTATCCTGGCATGTTCTGAAGAGGCTTTTATGGAAGAGCAGGATCACTCAGGTGATGGATCAGCTGTCATCTCTGCCCTGCACAATGCCTTTGTGCTGAACTAATGGTCCAGCAGAACCACCAGCTTGACAGCCTGGCTATTTGTTTGCATCCTGGTAAGAGAACTGACAACTTCATTGTTTTCAGTGTTCATTTTTTCACAGCTAGATGCCTTTGCTCACCCAGAGTCTCTCATTCTTTGGTCAGAGAGGGGTGATATTTCCTCACATTGGGTTTAGCAGCTGCCTCCCAGGTGAACACTTACCACAGCCATCTAGCAAACCTACACTTGCTGCAGCTCTGGTTTCAGTGCTGCTGCCTATGAAAAATAGCAGTAATAAAATTCCTGGAGTCTCCATTGCACTGCAGATTTGGAGAGCTTTAAATAGTGGAAAACAGCACTGCTACCTTGTTTTCTACAGACACCACCCAAAAAATACAAAAGGAGTTGATAGGCTCCTTGCATTGTTTCTGTGCCTGCCCTGCAGAGGTTCTCCTTCACTTGTAGGAAGCTGGCAGAGGTTCTCATCCCTGCAGCACTCCTGGTATGCATTGGAGAAGAAAGAAAAATGAAAGAAAACTGTGATCCCTAATCCAGAAGAGTGTCCTGGTGTCCTGCACCCACTGCATTGTGGCCAGTAGGTTGAGAGAGGGGATTCTGCGCCTCTGTTCTGCTCTGAGGAGACCTCACCTGCACTGGTGGGTCCACCTGTGGAGTCCTCAGCACAAGAAAGACATGGACCTGTTGGAGTGGGTCCAGAGGAGGCCACAAAAATGATCCAAGGGCTGAAACACCTCTGCTGTGAGGACAGGCTGAGAGAGTTGGGGTTGTTCAGCCTGGAGAAGAGAAGGCTCCAGGGAGACTTTATTGAAGCTTTTCATTACTTAAAGGGGACTTATAAGAAAGATGGAGACAAACATTTAGCAGGGCCTGTTGTGGCAGGACAAGGGGTGATGGTTTGAAACTAAAAGAGGGAGATTTAGACTAGATAGAAGGAAGAGATTTTTTACAAGGAGGGTGATGAAATGCTTGCCCAGGTTGCCCAGAGAGGTGGCAGATGTTCCTTACCTGGAACCATTCCCCTTCAGGTTGGACAGGGATGTGAAAACCTGATCTAGTTGAAGATGTCCCTGCTCACTGCAAGGGTTTGGGCTAGATGACCTTGAAAGTTCCCTTCCAATCTAAATCATTCTCTAATTCTCCAATATTAATTCTCTATGCCTTTGAGAGTGCCAGTGTGCAGAACAAGATGCAGTGCTGCAGGACAACATACCCCTGGGAATCAAAGAAAGGCATGAAACCATCTTGGCCTCGGGGGTGACCCTGACTGACAGTATCTGACCCACTCTCAGCCCTTTTCTTCCCATCTGGGTGCTTCCAGCTTCCCAACATGGTTCTCACAGACATCATTTCTCCCAGGACTTCTTTTCAGCAGTGTTCATTTTTGTCATTGCTTGGACCTCATCCACACTGAAACCACAAGAAAGTGCAGGAGCTCAGGCTCATCGCAGTTAAAAGTTTGCTCTGCAAATGAGGCTTGGTTGCCAAGTTAAAAGTTCAGGCCATCCTACACAGCTCTGGCTTGGTTTTGGGAGCAGAACTAAGTCTTTCCACAATACAGACCAGAACTGTATCATAAGCAAGGCAAAGGAAAAATCAACTCATAAGCAGGTCCCCTGACTGGTTACTAGTGGTTTGTGGGAGGGTTTTGGAGTCTGTGTGCAAAGTTCTTCTTCTGCTTACAGAGAAGACAAAAGTTTTCCAGTGAAAATTCTGGTAAGAGAGCAGAAATTTCTGGTGCAGTAAAACCTTAATTTTTCTAGTGGGTGGATGAAAGTGTTTTGGGTTTTTTTTAGCTTCTTAGTAGGGCAACCCTGGTTCCCAAAGTACTTTTCAGAAGACTAAGATACCAAGTGATATACTGAAGCTACTTTATGAAGTCCCACAACTGAATGTACAAATATCCCTGGGCCTTTTCTCCTCTCTTCACAATGAGTGCAAAGGGAAGAAGAAGCAAGAAAAAGGTTTAAATTATTACACTTGTTCTTGCTTTAAAATTTTCCTCTTGGTGCCTTTCCTCTGTAAAAGGAGGATTTATTCATTTGCAGTCTTTAAATCCCTGTTTTTTTTGCAGGCAGAGTAAGGGAACACATGAAAGTGGAGACTTTCTTCCAGACTGGAAGTCAATAGCCATCAAAAGTGTCATTGAGGGCAGGGAAATGATGGGCACTAAGACTCTATAGGGTGTCCCAAAGCTTTGATTTCATGCAGCTTCTGTGGATTATTCTCCCCAAAATGAAGGTTTGGCTTTAAAACAATAGAGAATTTGCAAAGTCATGTGCTCACACACCACAAAATGTCAACCCCCTGGTAATCAGCATCCCTGTGCAGAGACTCTGGCCAAGCTGATCTTTCCATACTCATTTATTTTGCAAACCAGCATGGTCTCTTTTTTTTTTACCACAAGGAACTTCTTTTGTGAAGATCCTGCTGAGCCCCAACAGCTTCAGAAAGAGGCAGTTTTAGTGCTAATAGAATCTGGGCAAAAAGCAGATGCTAAATTGTGTTCAGCTTCTACAGACCATATGCAACATGAGATATTGGGGGATTTTAGGGGAGGATTTTTAGGGCTTCTTTGGGTTTTGAGATAGAAAAATTTGGATAACTTTGTGTACAGAAAAGAAGGTTACATCTCTGGCACATAGCTTCTGTATCACTGAGGCATCATAACACTGAATGAAACAGTTCATTTGAAAAAAACCCCACCAAACCCTACAAACAACAACAACAAAAAAACCCCCAAAAAGCAACCAACCAACCCCCACAAAAATAAGCAACATACTTTTCCTAAGGCTCTTCCTTGGAAAACTTGAATCTCTTAGTGGATACTCAAAACCCCCTGAAAATAAAGAAACCCCTCTAAACACAAACTGCAGCTGAGGCAGAGGTCTTACTTGGCACATTTCATCCCAGATGACTGTAATTCATTTCCAAGCAATTGAGAAGCATGGTCTTGTAATGGAGAGTGTTAGGCGGCTTCTACAAAAGACATTAGTGCCCATATTGCCCTTAATTAGATCATAGTGTATGAAGTGCACTGCATGGCCAGCTTCAGATCAATTCAAACCCCATGATGTCAAAATTATTCCTCAATATCCTCCAGCACATGGCCTGCAATCTGATTACTGGAACAGGAGTGCAGTCCTTCCAGCTGCTGAAGCTGGCCAGTCCCAGGAACCAGCAAGGTGAATATTAAAGCCCCAACATGGATGAGGAGTGATGAGCTCATATCTTCAACCCATGGTTGCCTTACTCTAAGCAGCTTTAGAGCAGTTTGGTCAAGGTCCAGTCTTAAAATCAACCTGAAGATTCATCACTTGGCCCAGAGAAAAGGAGGTTACCCTTTGCACAGCTAACTGACCTGGCTCATTTATTTACAGGCAAAGGAGACCTCAGAGGCTTTGGCATCTTCATCAGCATGAGGAATAAATCAACCTGGCACAAAGCCGTGGTGGAAGAGAATAAAGAGGCTTTTTTTCTCATGCACACAGAGGGAGGCACAGAAGGCCACTGATGAAGAGCTGCATTTCTTAATTGAACTTAATGAAATATGTAGGGACAAAGCTTCCCAGTCCCTAGCAGAGTCTAAGGAGTGGGGAAGGGTCAAGGTGACATGTTGCTAACACCATGGCTTGGCTGAAGGGCAGCAAAACTGGGCTGTGACCAAGAAGCAAACATCGTACCTGTTCAGCAGCACCTTTTCTGCTATGTGGTCTGACTACATGGCTCTGGCTTCGTGGTCAGCTCACTAACCTACACCCCCAGGGGAGTGTTACCACCACTATTATCAGGTGGTGGGAGATGGAGAGACAAGTCTTCCTGTGGAGGGGCCACAAGGAGGCAAAAAGGACTCCAGTGGTGGGATGGTTGCAGAAATATCTAAAAAGTGGAAAGATTTACCAGCACTGACTCTCCTGTAAATCAGAAGAGCAGAGGATTTTGCAGGAGATGTCCTTTCAGAAGAGAAGCTATGTTGCATGGTGGGGGCAAAGGAGGGAAAACCATGAAGACCAAGGGCAGCCTTGAAGAACAGGACTGATTGTAATATGGAGTATGGCTGAAGAACAGAACTGCTTGGATAGAAGCATCATTTCTGTCTATTTTTTTTAAATGAAACCCATTTTCTACTGCAGAAGTCTGCACCCTATGGATTAAAGAAGTCTTACCAAAGCGTTCACTGACAATGAAAGCTGGCTCCTTCTGGAGCTGCTTTGGGGCCCAGCTCTACAACACAGTCCTGCAGACAGCTGTCATATTTTCAGAAGGAAGTATAGACCATGACATCATCCTAAAGGGAAACTAGGAATTTGAGAGGCTAAAACCTGACTGTCTTAACAAAACAACACAAAACAAACCAGTTATTTGCCAAATTGTGCAAGTAGGCTCAGTGATCTCCATATCTAGTGCTACATAGCTAAAGAAAATAATTTCCCATGAAATTTAGTGGATAATTTCTCAGAAGAGCCAATTTTATATAAGCAGACACACAGACACACCAAAACACCCCTTATTAGCTTCAAGCTTGTGATATAATCCATACCTGTGAACAGCTAGGGAGTTCACTTTTTTGTTTTTTAAACAAATAACTTATCTAAGAATTAGTTAAACTCTTTTGTCCTGCTCAAATAACAGTATAGTTGTAATAAGTTTTGAGTTTTTTCACTTGGCACATTTGTAACCTGTCACTTTATAATTGATCATGAGCTGAGATACAGCAGAAACAGAGATAACATTTCACCTCTTTGTGCAGCAGGAAAATAAAAAGCAGAGATTCATCATATGGCAGAAGACAGCTCTGCTATTGAAGAACTGATACTGATAGCGTTAGACAGTGCCAGCAGCAGCTAAGAAAAA
Organism: Galbula dea; assembly: GCA_013399015.1. Taxonomy (NCBI): domain Eukaryota; kingdom Metazoa; phylum Chordata; class Aves; order Piciformes; family Galbulidae; genus Galbula; species Galbula dea. Next base: position 3,108,373 of record VWZX01007345.1, on the reverse strand, counting down.
TACAAATGAAGCTTGAATTATTTACAGAGCTACCAAAAAAATCATTCCCTTTTTTTGGCATCACAGAATATGAGGGGTTGGAAGGGACCTCTGGAGATCATCTAGTCCAACTCCCCCTGTCAGAGCAGGTTCGCCATCTTTGGAAAAGAATGTGACCTATCTAAAATTGTACCCTGGTAGGTCATCCTCCATTCCCAGAGAAAAGTCATGTTAGTGCTGGAAGGGTCTGTGCCCAGGGGATGGGCAGTGTGGTTGGTACCCACGCTGCTCGCAGCTCTCTCCTCGCCAGCCAGGGAGGCAGTGGCATGTTCCCAGGACGTGGTCGCAGCCAGCAGCATTCTTGCACTTGCACACCTGGTGGCAGTCGAGCCCAAAGAATCCAGCCGGACAAGCTGAAAATGCAAACACATTCATGTTTAGCAGAGTTCTTGCTCCTTATCTTCTCTAAAGTCTAGTTCAGAGATCAGAAAGCACAGGGTGATGCTCATCTTGTCATGTATGCTTTGCCATATGTCATTCTGAAGATGCTCAAGAGCCAAAGTTGCTTCGAGGGCTAAGCTTGCACAATTCTGCTATGTGCACCTCAGGAAAACATGATCCATTTTCCACAAGCAAGAGATTTTCTGCACTGAAAAAACATGGCTGAGAACATTGAAAAGTCATAAAACAGGAGAGAGAATGGATCTGGATTCCCACAACTCAGTACTTGTGCTTCTGTAATGGACAGAGGAAAATGGAGATAATTCACCATAATGCATGGCTGTGGGACTATCACCATCCCTGATGACCTCCCTGCCTTCCAAATGCTAAACTTCTGTTTTCATTTACTCTCCTGACACTTTCCTAAAGGCATTTTTTAACAGTGAACATAAGCCCCAGTGGTGTTGTTCAGTGCTGAAGTAAAAACTTGGCAGACAGAATGAGTAGAGAAAAACCAAGACAAAGTAAATGAAGCAAAACAACTCTAGGGAGCTTAAGAAGCTCAAGACCTACATCTAGGACATATAAGGAAGAGCAGTCTCATGGATTCAATTTAGACCAGTCCCAGTGTTGGCAGCACTGGAAAGAAGCCATCAGTGCCTCTCAGACCCAAAATGCTGCATTACAAGAATATTAAGGCTACTATGTAGACTTTAAAAGAAATAAATAAACAAACAAGGAATTAGGTTGTCTATGTAGTTTGAATTTAACCTCTCCATCTGCCTATATATGTGTGTGTGTGTGTTTGGATTATATAATTAAATGTATATTATACTAAATGATGATCAATCTGTGGATACACAATAGTGTGTCTTCCCCCAAATCAGTCTCAGGAGCGATGCTCATTAAATGAGCAGCTATTCTATAAAACTTAGCTCTTTGACCTCCTTGTTCAATATAAACTTATATAAGTAATAGATATTACATATATATCTTAATATATAAATATTACTTATATACCTTAAAACAGAAGATAATATACAAAAAATATTATTACTCACATAACTTAATATACAATATATTTTACTTCTAGATATATAAGTAACATTAAACCTAATCCTCACACTTCTACCACAAAATCAGAACAATTGGGTTCCCAATAGAGTCTAATGATTAGGGTCATCATGTATCCTACCCAGCAACCCTCCACACCCACTTCACAGCTCTCTACCAGGCCAGAATAACACCATTATCCATATACATCTTCTACTCTTGGACTCTACTGACCCTTTCCCTGCTCTTTGTTTTCTTCTGTGTCCCAGCCTACTTGGTACTGCCTCTTCCACCAATTTAAACTCAGTCCTCTACCAAAAAGCACTGTGTCTCCTTTGGCTACAAGTGGCGGGGAATTCATGATCTGCAGATACAGGCAAATTTGGACTCCCACACAGGGAGGGCAGCAGTGTAACACTGAAGCACAGAACTGTAGGCTCAGAATGGTTTGGGTTGGAAGGGACCTTTCAAGGTCACTAGTCCAACCCCTTGCAGTGAGCAGAGACATCTGCAACTAGATCAGGTTGCTCAGAGCACCAAACAACCTAAACCAGAATGGTTCCAGGGATGGAACATCTACCACATCCCTGGGCAACCTGGGACAGTGCTTCACCACCCTCCTTGTAAAAAAAATCTCTTCCTTCTAGCAAGTCTAAATCTCCCTCTTAGCTTCAAACCATCATCTCTTGTCCTGCCACAACAGGCCCTGCTAAATGTTTGTCTCCATCTTTCTTAAAGGCCCCTTTAAGACCTGAAAGGCTGCAATAAGGTCTCCCTGAAGCCTTCTTCAGGCTGAACAACCCCAACTCTTTTAGCCTTTCCTCACAGCAGAGGTGTTTCAGCCCTTGGATCATTTTTGTGGCCTCCTCTGGACCCACTTGTCTTTCTTGTGCTGAGGACTCCACAGGTGGACCTAGCACTGCAGGTGAGATCTCCCCAGAGGAGAGCAGAGGAACACAATCCTCTCCCTTCACCTGCTGACCACGCTGCTGGGGATGCAGCCCAGGACACAGTTGGCTCTGAGTTGCCAGCTCATGTCCAGCTTTTCCTCCACCAACATCTGCTTTGGTTTCTTTGCTCTCAAAGCTCCTACTCAGCTTGTGACTGCACACAATTGTTTCGTCTACTCCAAATCAAGAGGCTGCTCTTTCCTTCATCCTGTCCAGACTGCAGCTTCTTCTTTGGCATAAGAGAGATTTCAGACTTACACCACTTTCCAAGTATGTGCTGTCTCAGAACAACAGAGAAGTGCCTCATACCAATCTGAAACTGTAATGCATCCATCAGCCTCTGTTGAGTTCACAGTGGGGAGAGAGTTGTTATCAAGTTGTAAGGAAGAGCCATCAGCATGTGGTTTCCATCTTCATGTCCTTATTTGTTATGCTTCAGTAGCATGAATGGCACAGTATAGAAGAAAGGACTTTGACTTAACCCTAGTTGACTTCAAAGGCTGACAAAATTTGTCTTTGTTGAGAGCAGGGACTCCAGAACATTGTCAGCCATTCCTAGACATGCACAGAGTTTTGGGGTTTTTGTCTTCCCTTTTATCTTCTTAAAACAGAGAAATTGCTGGGCTATCTGATGGCAATTATTAACTGCTGAAATGCCAGGAGTAGTCCAGTCAGTCTGTGCTGCAATAGTGCTGATGTAGACAGCAGGTCAAATGCTGCACTTCCCAAGGGTTGCTATGTTGCTGTTATTACTGCATCAACGAATAAGGACACTGCAGGAAAAGTCCAAGGCTACTGCTGCCTCCAGTTCATGGGCAAATTGTGTGGCATTTTGGGATATTCAGTCAGATCAAGAAGTGAACTAGATCACTTTTCTGTTGGTCTGATCCCATAACTGGACACATGCCCTGAGTCACACTACACATACCAGAGCAGTGGGGAACAGAATTAGACAAAATTACAGTGCAGTGAAGACAATCACAACCTTCAAAGCCAGAGCAGCAGATGCTCAGAACTTCACCAAAAGAAACCAATTCTAACAATTGCCTTCCTAAAGAGAAGCAGAGCAGCCCTGGGGCAGGGCAGGGTGACCTGGCCCCCCTCAGCATGGCAGAATACACTTGCAACAGTGCTGTGAGCATGGACAGCAAACACAGGCACACCTCAGAGAATCATTATGGTTAGAAAAGACCTCTGAGACAATCAAGTCCAACCATCCATCCAACACTCCCATGCTCACTACTAAACCATTTCCCCAGGCACTACATCTACATGGTTTTTGAACTCTTTCAGGGATGGCGATTCCAGAACCTCCCTGAGCAGCCTGTGCCAATGCCTGATAACCCTCTGGGTGAAGAAATTCTTCCTAATATCCAATCTGAACCTTCCCTGACACACCTTGAAGCCATTTCCTCTTGTCCTATCACTCATTATCTGGGAGAAGGGACCAAACCTCACCTTACTCCAGCCTCCTTTTAGGTAGCTGTAGAGAGCAAGAAGGTCCCTCTTGAGCCTCTTCTTCTCCAGACTAAATAAACCCAGTTCCCTCCAACCTCAATACCTTTGGGTTTGCTGGGTGGGTTGTTGGGTTGGCTCATGTCAGAAGCCAATGGTCCAGGCCTTCTACAGGTCAGAAGTTAACATTTCTTTGAAGAAAGCATTGATATATTCAGCTATTTATTACAAGAATGATTGTTTTGGGGATTTGTGGTTGGTGGGTTCAGTGTGACCACCAAAACCCTCTAGCAGTGGGTGATCACAGTAAGTATCTTTTCTGGAGAAAATACTACTGGTACCTTCTCTACAGGCATGCAATGTTCCCCTCACAGACAGGAAAGACGTCTAGAGGCATTGCTAGCGGCAACACTCTCAAAGAAACACTGGACATGATTCGTTTTCCTTTGGTAATGCTAGCCCCTGTGGAGAACCAGACAGTGTTTCTTCAAATGTTCTTGTGGTATCACGAACCAAAGGAAAACTTTGTGACTTCTGCAATTTCAGCTGGGATCTGGAGCCCTTGCTGCCACAATGTAAAATACCTGAAGTAACAACTGCAGGCTCAAACATGTTCATTGCGCAGAGCTGCTGTTGCTACTAGTTAATATTAATCAGTATTAGATGTTGTACGGAACTGTCTTCTTGGACTTTGAACTCAGAAGGCTGCAAAAGTTTTCAGTTTCAACATTTCTGTGATGATGGAAAAGTTCTTCTCAGCCCTAGGATGAAGCATCAGCAGTATGTGAGAAGTCCAAGGCACCTCAGCTCTTCTGGGTCTCAATCTCTATGTTCTAGTCTGCAAGACACGGAGCTTGGCCAGCGTGGGTGGGTTGCCAAGAGGACAGCAAAAAGCACATCCCTGCCAGAAGGAAATCTTGCCAGTCTCCAAGTCACTAAAAACAGAAGTACTACAGCTCCTCAGAGGTGCCAAGAAGGTTCTACCAAGGGCAAACCACCCACATGTTTTCCTCCCTCTTCTCTTGGAAGCAGCCAAACCATTCTGGCTGAAACTTTCCATGTGAAAAGGTAACGTAGGTCAGCTCAGAGCAAACCCCCTCTCTGCTGGAGACAGAACATGTAGGCAACAAGGTCTAATGAATGGCAAGTGCTAAATTCTACTCTCCCCTCCAAATTCTTCTTTTCTTCCAATAATTCAAAAAGATAAAGATGTCCAACATGACTGATTTGGAAGCTAAGAGTTGTATTTTGTTTTGTGTCCAACAGACTTCACCCACGCTGCTTCACATTCCTCACACCTACTTTGGCAAAGGATATTTAGCCTCTTTGTCCTCCTTTGGATTCCTGCTGGAATGAGCAGATTTACACCACAACACAGATAACTGTACTGCTTTTCCAATAAAAAATAATGATGAGAACCCAAGATAGGCTTAGGAAAACAGAGTTCAACTAAATCATTCTCAAAAGGAGATACCATAAGCTATGAGGCACAACTTTGCAGCAAAACCCTGAGAAGAATATTTATTCTGTATAATAATTCCTGGTAAGAATGGAAAGGGGAACAACAAGCAACATCTGAACTCCAGCCAGCTCTGATCATTACTGGTAAGGCTGTGGAGCATCTTCCTTCCCATCAGAGGGCAGCAGCTGCCTGCAAGTCCTGCTGCTTCCCTGTAAACTGGTGGATAAAGATGCTTTCTAAGCAGAATAATTGTGACTTTGGTTTAATGATCTTCATTTGTAGAATCTTCCATCATTTGCACTTAAAGAATGCCTGGCTGACTACCTGCTGTGTCTGTTGTCTTCAAGACTGTATTTTTTATGATCTGCACAATGATGCAGTATGACAGCAACCTCCTGCAAGGATGCCACAGACTGACTCACAAGAATGTATCTAAGGAAACCAGTTCAACCTTTCCCACACTTTAGGTAACAGAAAATGACCTGTTTGATTTATTAAAGTTAAAAGTATATCTGTTCTTAAAGAGTTCCCTCAGGAAGATGCACAGATCCATCTTTTTCACCAAAATGTTTCAGAGAGGCACTAAGAAAAAGGAAGGATAAGGCAGGACAAGGATATTTCTGCTGAATGTTCAAGTAGTAGGACTCCACTTAAAAAGAGTCTTCATAAAGACTCTCATGTAGCAGGAGTCCAAGGAGACCTTATAGCAGCCTTCCAGTCCTTAAATAGGAGAGATAGGGAGGGAATCTTTATCAGGGAGTGTAGTGGTAAGACAAAAGGTAATGGTTTCAAACTGAAAAAAGGTAGATTTAGACTAGGTATTAGGAAGAAATTCTTTCCTGTGAGGGTGGTGAGACAATGGAACAGGTTGCCCAGAGAGGTTGTGGAAGGACCATTTCTGGATGTGTTGAAGACCAGGTTGGATGGGGCTTTGAGCAACCTGGTCACAGTATCACACAGTATCTACTGAGCTGGAAGGGACCCACTAGGGTCATCGAGTCCAGATCCTTATCCTATGCAGGACACCCCAAGAATCACACCATGTGTCTGAAAGCACATGGTCTAGTGGAAGGTGTCCCTGCCCATGGTGGGAGAGGGTTGGATGATCTTTAAGATCCCTTCCAACACAAACCATTCTATGATTTTATAAGCCCTAAGCATGTATCTAATTTTAACCATGTTGAACCACTTGTCCAGTGCTAGGCACGCAGCCAAATGCTTTGCTGAGTTAGGATGGAAGGGCACAGTTCAGTCTCATCTTCTAAGATCAAGGGTTTATTTACATCAAGCGCTGTCAATTGTAAAACCAGGTCTCTGTATATGTATAAATATAAAAAAACACCTCTAAACATCTGAATCAATCCCCAAAAGACTAGAGGGAGCAGCAGCAGTACCTCTTCCACAAAAGGTTCCTGTCCATCCTGCTGCACAAGTACAAGCTCCGCTCACGTGGTCGCAGGCAGCTCCATTCTGGCACTGACATCTGCCCTCACAGCTCAGGCCAAAGCTTCCCTCAGGGCATCCTGCAGAGGAGGAATCCAAACCAGATGATGGCTTAATTCTGGAGCAGATCAGGGATCAAGAGGGAATTTTTAGATACATGGGAATTCTTACTCTTTGCAAAAGAATCAAGGCCTAATGGTAATGCCCTAAAACTGATGGGATTTAGTGTGCTCCTTGGGGTCCAGGTAAATTAAGCTGGTTTTATTAAGGTCTGTTTTAGAAGAAACACCATGGTGTTGAAAGACTAAATTCTGCCTAGAAAACGAATATTATCTGATAGTTGCAGAGCCTCTGACTTCACAGGTTCTGCTTGACACTTTGCATACTGGTCTGGAGCTGCTTATGTGCTTAGCTCCTCTGGGACTTCATCAGCCAGGAGAGGGGAAGCTCCTAGCTTCTACACCTCCTTCTGAGGCCCCATCCTCTGCTTTCCTGCAAATCCTCCTTCCCCTGAGAGCTGAAGAAAACATGAAAAGTGGTGGCCTCCTTCAGAAAGCTCCAAATTGAATGCTGCAGACTTTATTTTCAGGCTCTGCTTTGAAAAAATCCAAGCAAAAACATTACATCTGGGGGACAGATTAACAATTACATTTCAAGAGCAGTTGATGGAAGGAGTTTTGCATGCTAAGATTTGCATGGTACTTACCATCTGAAGAAAGAAAACAACACTTGAGAGCAAAAATAATTTCTTCCAGGATTATAGGAAAATCAATTAAGAATAAGGCCAGTTGCCTAATTCACATTAGATATTTTGGACAGGCTGAACTAGAGAGATATACTTGGCTACACATAGCATTACAGAGCCTCCACTCATGTCTGTAGGCCTTGTGAACTCCCCTCTAAATGAGTTATGTAGATTACTGCCAGATCTTTTAAAAAGTGTATGATTTTAGCATTTACATCAACAAAGTGATTTTTCAGGCAGTCTGGAAAGAATCACAGAGAACAGAAAACAACAAGGATCCTCAAAGACAACTTGGAGTTGGACCAGGTGATCTTTGAGATCCCTTCCAATGTGGTATTCTATGATGTTATGTCTAGAATAAAGTCTGGTGCTGCCTTTTTGGTACTTTAGGTGGGCAGTGATCAGAGCCAACATGAATTTGGTTGTTTCTGTAGCTTAGTGACTCTACTAGCTGGAGTCAACCCCTGGGTCTCTTATAGACCTCTTATAGAGGCTACAGATTGGGATCGGAGGCAGAAGGATAGAAAAATACCTGAAGTACCATCTGTGTTGGAAAATGGGTCACTGTTTGAATGTGGAGATGTCTGAAGGTATTTTTTACCCTTACAGGTGAAATTCAGTCCTAGGGTTGACCTGGTGCAAAATCCCATTTGCATCAGCTCCTGTTGCCAAAGCTGCAGATCATTGTGCATTATGCCTCCTACACTAGTTTAACAAGCAAATACACAGAAGTGCACTTGTGCCTTGAAAGCTTGATCCTGCTCAGTGTTTACTTTTCACTTGAAATTTCAGTCAGAGCCCAGAGAATCTATGCAAGGGAAAAAAGTATTCCAGTGCAGTAATAGGTGTGGGGCTTTCAGCAGGGCTTTCTTCAAACCTACAGCACTTAGCTTGGAGCTGAGAGCTTCAAAGTGATGGCAATGGGTCACTACACTTCACAAGTGATTCCACAGTCCCCATCACAAAGAATCTGCCCTCTGCTTGAACAGGCACATGCTGCTGCAATGCATGCTGAGATACATCCACTCTGCTGGAGAACCTGAGATGCCTGTAAAGCAGCAAAGGGGAAGAGCTCAATTTGGAGCAAGAGGCTAGAGATGCCTTGGGAACAAAGTAGCAAAGATCTCACCTCCAAGGCAGCAGAAAATGTTTAGGGAAAAATTATGGTTTTCATAATGGTGCAGACATACTCACACACATAAATATATATGCATTTTTTATACATATAGAATCATAGAATGTCCTGAGCTGGAAGAGACCTGGGAGGATCACATATATATATTTACACCATTAAAGTGGTGTAAAAAGTAGTCTGAACAAAACAGAAAACCCACAGAGAACATTAGGAGTTGCCAGATGCTTTGTTAGTGGCAATGGCTTCACTGATTCCCTTGCTAGAGATGATGAAAGCCAGCTATTTGGCTACTTTCTGTCTGCAGAGATGCTGTTAGGAGAGAGGTTGAGAGTAAAAGAGAAGTGGATCTGGCAGCTTTTTGTCTGGAACCTGGTCCTCCCAACTAACTGTCCTTCCATCCATCTGTGCCAACAGCAACAAGAGCTGTAAGATCAACTTTCCAGGGTTTTTGTCTTAGGTCACCACTCCAGATTAATTGCTTTGACATTTCTCTGTGACACCAGCAGTTAATTCTGCCCACGCTACAGAGACTGTGGGAGCTACCTCTTGGCTACTGGAAGGTTGTTAAACTAATAGATAAAATATTTATTTAACAACATCAATATAATCAATAACAATAACAGCTGCAGCTTAACTATGCAACTTATTGCCACAAGATGAAGTGGATACCAAAGGTTTGCATGGACTCAAAAAGGAAATAGGCACAGTAATTGGAGAAAAAAAACCCCATTATTGTTGTATTAAATATAGAGATATTGCTTCTGTCTCAAGAAGCTCCTGAGTGAGAAACTGATGAAACGTATCAGGAATTATCTATATGCCTGGTTTTCTCCTCTTAAGGGATCTGCTACTGACCTCTGTTAGAGATAGATGAGTGGAGATCGTGGGCCTCTGATAAGATTATTGCCTATTTTTGTTAGGCATTGGCTCAGGCTGCCCAGGGCAGTGGTGGGGTCACCATCCCTGGAGGGGTTCAAAAACCATCTAGATGTGGCACTTAAGGACAGGGTTTAGTGGCATGGTGGTGATAGGTTGATGGTTGGACTTGGTGATCTTAGAATCACAGAATGACCTAGGTTGGAAGGGACTTCAAAGATCATCTATTTCAAATCCCCTGCCATAAGCAGGGATGCCACCCACTAGACCAGGTTGCTCAGGGCCATATCCAGTCTGGCCTTGAACACTGCCAGGGATTGTGTCCAGTTCTGGGCCACTCAGCTGAAAAAGGATAGGGAACTGCTTGAAAGAGTCCAGCACAGAGCCACAAAGATGACTAAGGGGGTGGAACATCTTCCTTATGAGGAAAGGCTGAGGGAGCTGTGTCTCTTTAGTTTGGAGAAGAGGAGACTAAGGGGTGACCTCATCTATGCTTTGAAAGATGTGAAGAGTGAGTGTCAGGAGGATGGGGTCAGGCTCTTCTCAGTGGAGCCCAGTGACAAGACAAGGGGCAATGGTTGCAAGAGTGAAGCATAGGAGGTTCCATGTGAATACAAGAAAAAGTTTTTCCCCAGTTCTGGTGCCAGAACCCTGGCACACACTGCCCAGAGAGGCTGGGGAGTCTCCTTCTCTGGAGATATTCAAAACCCGTCTGGACACACTTCTGTGTGACCTGGTCCAGGGAACCCTGCTGTGGCAGGGGGGTTGGACTAGATGGTCTTTCGAGGTCCCTTCTGGCTCCTAACATTCTGTTATTCTATGATGGGACATCCACAACCTTTCTTAAAGGTCTTTTCCAACCTTAATGATTCTATGATTCTCATTCTTAATAAATAAAGGACTCTAAATCTTCCTGGTTTTCCTCCTGTTATGTACATATGAAGCATTTCTACATGCCTGGCCTTCAGAAAAGATTCATGAAGTAAAACTGCAGACCCAAAGCTGGATAAACAAAACCTATATGGAAACATTTATGCCACAAGCCAAATATACCTCAACAAGGTCTTAACATTAAAAATAGCTGTTGAGTCCAAAACAAGTCTGAAAATAACTCATCTGGAATCCAAATTAGGGAAACTATCTAACCTAGATGAAATCAGAGAACCCTGCGTGGGGCAGACCAGAGGCACTACAGCCTGAAGGTCTTCCTGGAGAGGGAATGAGAAGGCAGAAAAAAATAAATCAATCAATCATTTTTGGGTTTGTAACTTTTGTGCCATGAGGAAGTGGCACTTACTCCGTTCGCAGTGCTTGCCGGTGAATCCTGGCTCACAGAAGCAGGAGCCGGTGACAGGATCACAGCTCCCGTCGCTGTTATTGCAGACACATATGTTCTCACAGCGAGGTCCCCAGCGGCCACTACTGCAGGCTGCAAGGTAAACCAGGATTTAAACACTGAGAATCAACCTCCAGCTCCCCTCATGGATTAGTTTACATCTAAATGAGAGACGAGAAGAGATGCAAAAGGGCTCTGGACTACGCTCTCAGCTGCAGCATGGGGCATCAATCAGTGGAAAGAAATACAATTTTTGCTGATTTATTTGAGTTGAAATTAGGAAATCTGTAGGCAGATATTATGCCATCCACATAAAACTGATCATTCATAGTCAATGCATATCAATCAACCCACAGTCATACAGGCATAATTCCATGGAAATAAAATATCAGCTATTGACTCACTTAGCAAAAATCTGCATAAGCAGAATGGCTAGTGGGCAAAACAAGACAGATTTGTGAGCATCCTCTGTATTTTCCTCAAAATAATGGGAAATGCCACATGGACACAGAGAAATCTCAGTCTTTGCTGAAGCAACTTACTGTTTGCATTCTAAAAATCATCTGACACTGACATGAGCATGACAAGGAACCCGAGCTGAAGAACAGCATCTCCTTCCTTTCTTAGGATGACAAAGATGAAAGTGTCAATTAGGACAAGAGAAACCTGGTTTTAGAGTTGGGTATCTGGTTCATGCCTGGTCTGCAATAGTTGAAGAGCTGCTTTCTGAGACATCTCTGCAAAACAACTGTTCTCATGTCTTTTCCTGAAGAGAAATAAAAGCTTTTCTTTGCCTTTCTCTTAATTCTTTAGAGAGCTTAGGGAGCTATGGAAAGGTATCTAAATGGCTCCAGACATTACTACTTGGTTTGATGTTTTAAATATGTGCATTGGTATAAACTCCAGTTTTTCCCAGAGTTTGTCTTCAGGACCAAGCCTGAGAAACCAGGTCCAAATTTTCCTGCTATTAACACTGGCAATTAATTCCTCTAAAGACCAAGCTCAGAAAGTGGTTTGCATTCTGTTGGCTTTCTGCAAGAGGGATCATAATGAATCAAGGAGAAAAGACATGAAACAGGAAAAAGGAAGGAATCAAGCAGGATGACTTAACATTTAGATGGTGCTATCCAAAAAGGGCAAATCTGCACTCTTACATGGCCATCAATATGGAGAGTGATGCTAAAGTCAACAGAAGGATGCTCTGCCTTTCCAGAGAACAGAATTTCTCCCAGCATTTGTATTCACAAGTTAAGAAGTGACCTTAAGGCACACGACTGTTCGTGCCACTCACTTGTTGAATAAATCTCCCCTAAACAAAATGAAGAAAAAAATAAAATGAAGATTAATCTTGAAACTAATCTGAGCTGGAAATGAAAACCCAAAGTGTCTGTCAGTCAAAATGCTGACAGGACAGATGGTGTTGGGCAAAGGGATCCATAGTGTTGAAATAAGAGCTTATATCAATACTTTGCGCTTCAGCAGCCATCTATTGCACTCCTTTGAACCTAGATAATTAAGGATTAGAACCACCCAGGCTGTGCAAACCCATAAATACACAATCTCAGAAGCAATAAGATTAGCAAAATATATTAAAAAGAATCAAAACCCAACTATAATAGACTAAGAACAAACAGAGCTGGTTCCTACAAGTCACAGTTAAGTCCCTGGGAGATGCTGTTTGCCCTGCAGAGCGAATGCACATTTGACTTACGGTGTCTGCAGTCGTGGCCAGTCCAACCAGGGGGGCAACTGCACTCTCCAGTGATGTGGTGACACTGAGCAGTGCTGCTACAGCTGCATAACAGCAGGCAATTTTGTCCATAGTAACCATCAGGGCAGGCTGAAAACAGAGGAGCAAACTGCAGTTTCACCTAGGTAGTAACTCAGGCATGGACCGATCTTTTTGAAGAAGGCAGCAACAGCTTGCTCCCTACAACATGCCTTAGCTGAATCCAGAAATCAGAACAGCCAAATGAAAGAAACACATGTAATTTGTACATTAGGTGTCTGGGGCTGAGTCTTGAAAAGTGGGACTAGCTTGAGTGACTTTTGGGTCCTTTTCTTTTTGAGGAAAAAACAAGACCTGAGCAAACCTTTGTCAAAAGTGATTTTGTGACGAACAAGGACTAAAAATCTGCCACCAGTGAGGTTTTGCAATGCTGTCCTTGAGAGCCTGTCCTTGCCAGCACAGCAGCCTTACCCATTCAGCCTTTAATATCCAGAGGCTGGGTAAGGAGCCATGCCATGGTAGGGTAGCACAGAGCAGTTGCTTGAGCATCTTCCCACGGTCTCTGGTGGATCTACAGAGATGGCACTGATACTGCTCCTTCATCCTCAATATTATTTATTCTTAATAACATTATTAATAAAGATATAACAATATATTTCTATAATAATAAATGATTAATCTTACTATATTAATCCTGACTTAGCACCATCAAGGAGTGTTGCTGCAAACATAACCCAAGAATAATGCCATAGGGGTCAATTGGTCAGCACTTCTTGCCAAGCAACCAGAATTACAATGCAAGTATTGTGGTTATTAAACATTGTATATACTGCCGTAAAATGGGTTTAATGATAACATTGATATGGGTTGTAGTTTAGCTGGGCATCTGCATTTACCTGTAATTTATTATCTGTATTATCTGTGTGATAGGACAAGAGGAAATGGCCTCAAGTTGCACCAGGGGAGGTTAAGGCTACATATTCAGAAAAATTTCTTCCTAGAAAGAGTTATTAGGCATTGGCCCAAGCTGCCCAGGGCAGTGGTGGAGTCACCATCCCTGGAGGCTTTCAAAATATGTATAGATGTGGTACTTAGGGACATGGTTAAGTGGCACGGTGCTTGGATTTGATGATTTTAGAGGTCTCTTCCAACCTTAACAATTCTGTGATTCCCTCTGGTAAATAATGTCAAATCCAACCTGGGGAACTCTTGAAGTCAAAGGGTCCTTAATCATGGATCTAATGTTAACAAGCATCTCACAAAACAGCAAGAAGGTAGAAATCAAACCATGATGTGAATTTTCAAACTGACTTTCTTTTCACAGGAAAGACTGGAGAAGGACTTACACTCAGAGCAGGATGCCCCAGTATAGCCAGGGGCACAGTCACAGGCTCCAGTTTCTCTGTTGCACTGGCCCCCATTGGTGCAGGGCTCACAGGAGGACTGGCAATCTGGTCCCCATCGGTCTACTGGGCAATCTAGGGGAAAAAGCACATGAGATGTCCCCAGTGTCATCATCTGTTCCAAGGCAGTTACAGATTTCTGCCATTGCCTTGAAGAATTAAAAAATAGCAGTAAAACTAAGCTGGACAAAGGATTGTTATATTATCTCTCCAGAGCACAGTGTTGTCACAGTAAACCTTCTGAAAGAGTCAACAAGTCCCTGTATTGCAGCATGTACAACTGCCCCAAAGGTAATGGTAGCGAGGTGGGGCTCAGTCTCCTCTCCCAGGTTAACAAGTGATAGGGCAAGAGGAAATGGCTTCAGTTGCACCAGGGGAGGTTCAGATTGGATGTTAGGAGGAATTTCTTCACCTAGAAGGTTATCAAGCATTGAAACAGGCTGCTCAAGGAGGTTCTGAAATCAGATGTGGTGCTTGGGGACATGGTTTAGTAGTGAGTATGGGAGTGTTGGGTGGATGGTTGGACTCAATCTCAGAGGTCTTTTCCAACCATAATGTTTCTGTGATTCTGTGTAAGAAGATATCTAAAGACAGACCCAAACACTCTCTTCTGACTTCCATCATGGTATGTCTGGGGTTCTTTTTGGTTTCTGATATAGTAATGTCAGGAGCATTTGGACATATCTTAAAAATGAATTGCTGCACTCAGTGAAGGAAACCTGCAGAGGATGGTAATCTGCAGACAGATGTAGGATGGGAGGGCTGCTACCCTACTTTTGCTGGGCTGAGTGTGGGACAGGATGGTCATAGAGTCTAGAGGAACATGACATGGAGCCTAGGTCTCCATACAGCTTCACCTCCTTCTCCAGGTTCCTGCTCTGTGGAGTGGTGAGCCATGGTCAACACAGGGTAGATGCTTCCCAGGCATGCAATAGGCAGAGGCGCCTTGCTAGTTCAGGTCCCTGAGACTTCCTCCACCTCTTTACCTAATTACCCACAATAATGCTCTCCTTTCCAATTCCTTCCTCTGTCCCAGGTCCTTCACTTGCTGGTTCCACAAAAGCTGTCTTTGGCCACAGCCCTTCAACAGCTCCTGAGGCACATTGTGTGCCCTATGGCAGCACAGTCCCAAACTCTGCTCTGGGCCTCAGAGCTGCTGCAGTGCCCTGGCACCACTGCCCAACATGCATAGAACCAGCCCAGAATACAAATCACTACTATTAACTGGAGCAGAGAGATGGGTCAGGATGAGTGAATTACATTCCCTCCTTTAGAGCAACCTGATCTAGTTGAAGATGTTTCTGCTCCCTGTAGGGGGGTTGGATTAGATGACCTTGAAAGGCCCCTTTCAATTCAAATCATTCCATGATTCTGTGATACTTCACAAGTGATTCCACATGGTGGATGTCATATGTTCTGCACCAAGACTTATCCTTCACCCATTCTGTAACTGAAGCTTGCTGCATTTGCTGCAGTTAATTCCACATCTTATCATGTTTTCCAAAGCAATACAGTCATGACCCTAGTCCAACATCAGACACACCTTGCTCACATGTAGCACCAGTCTTCCCAGCTGGGCAAATACACTGGCCTGTCTTGGGATGGCATGGTGCTTCTCCACAGCTACACCTCTGCTGGCAGTTCACCCCAAAGCTCCCAGGCTGACAAGCTGCTCAAAGAAATCCAAAGACACAATTAGTAGAAGGAAGCATTTTGAAGACATTAGGAGGTATCGCCACCAGCAATTTTAAATTGAGCTGTGCTGGTACCAAGTGATCTATGGTAACATCAGTGTCTCAGGGACTGGTGGGCTGGAATTAATTGTAACAAAGCTCTGAAATAATATGTTCCTTTCAGAAAAAGGAACTATAGTTATCTGGACAAACTTTAGTTTTAGTAACTGGCCTCAGCCTGTGCCTCAACCTTTACAAGCAAGAGGAACACAGTAGTTGCTGGACTCCAGGTATCAATGGGGAACTGCCAACACATATTAAGAACAAATGTGCTCTTTTATTGGCAACTTCTATATCTGAATGGAAGTTTTCTGAGTGAGCTTCCCCTTCCAAACTGTACCTCCCAGGGAAACATGCAGTGAGTACCTACACAAATGGCATTTTTCTCCATGAAACCCAGGTGGACATGGATGCTTGCAGACTCCTGTCTCACGATCGCACAAAGCATCAGGGGCACAGTTGCACCTCAGTTTGCAACCAGTCCCATAAAAGCCAGGGGTGCACTCTGGAAAATGCAAGTAGACACAAGAACATGTATAAGAAAAAGGAAGAGCTCAAAAAAACCTGAACAAAAAGCAGAAAATCATTTGGAGGAAATTTGCAGACAATCTTTTCTAATGTACATTTTAGAGGTGCTGATAACAAAGTGTAAATACTTATTAAACACTTGCCTGGATGTTTCAAAGAGGTTACTGCTTAAATACAACCCAGAAACACAGTGGCAGAATACTTCAGGATATATTCAATTACAGCCATTACAGAATTACTTTTCTTATCTGTCTGTACCTTCTGCTGCTCTCTGCCTTGATGCAAAGCCATTGCTGGGTGAGGGATGTTCTCCCCCAGAACCAAGCACGTCACCAAGAACACTAAAGATATTAAATACCATCACTATTTTTCTCCACCAAACCCTGCAGAACTAGTGTCATAAATCTGACATATTCCTGCTTGCCCAGAGAGGAATCTGAAGGAAGAATCTTTATTGTGTTACTCGATTACTGTCTGGAGAGGGCTACTGAGACATGCAAACATGAATGTGGAATGCAATTCTCTTTGAACTACCCCCCCAAAAAAACCCTACAAAGAATAAGTTGAATTCAAAGACCTCCACATCTGAAGGAAGAGGAGCATTAATGAAATGGCTCACAAATAACACAGGGTTTGACGCTTATTTACTGTGTGGAAAAAATAAAGAGGAAAAGTGAAAACTCCCACAATCATCATTATTTAGGGTTGTATTGAAATTTGGTTTCTAGGTTTCTGTTGGCATTTGACCAGGCTAAATCTCCTGCCTTCTTAAGCTGTATTCCCCTTGACACCCCTGGGATAGTAGGCACTTGCTGTATCAAAAGCCACAGATAAAATAATTAGTAGAATATGAATAGGAGAGCATGAATAAGGATATCAGGTTGTTAGAGAGCATCCAGAGGAGGCCACAAAGATAGTGAAGGGTTTGGAGGGGAAGCCATACAAGGAATGGCTGAAAACACTTGGTCTGTTCAGCCTGGAGAAGAGGAGATTACAGTTTAGAACTTCCTCACCAGAGATGAAGGAGGGGCAGGGGTAGATCTTTTCTCTCTGGTTACCAGCGACAGGACCCAGGGGAATGGCATGAAGCTGTGCCAGGGGAGGTTCAGGTTAGATATTAGGAAAAGGTTCTTCATCCAGAGAACAGTGGAGACCTGGAACAGGCTCCCCAGGGATGCAGTCATGGCACCAACTCTCATGGAATTCCAGCAGCATCTGGACAATGCTCTTAGACAGATGGGGTGACTTTGGGGTTGTCCTGTGCATAGACAGGAGTTGGACTGGATGATCATAGAATCATAGAATGGCCCAGGTTGGAAGGCACTTTAAAGATCATCTAGTTCCAAGCCCCGTGCTGTGGGCAGGGATACCACTCACTAGACCAGGTTACCCAGGGAAGAATGAGAAATAATGCCAGGAGAAAAAGGAATAAGGAAATCTGGTTTTCTGTTACACCTTTCTGACATTTCTTGCCATGATAACCAGGCTTGCAGGTGCAGGTCCCATTCCTGGAGCTGCACTCCAGCGTGTGCTCCTTCACGCACTGACACTCCTCTGAGCAGCCAGCTCCAAAGGCCCACCTGGGACAGGCTGCAGGCAGATGAGAAAGGAATCATTAGCTCTGTAATTATGCATGAGTTATGTGAAATTGCACAGGGCTGCAGAATGCAACTGCTGCAAAAAAAGCAACATATTCATTTTACTTCCAGCAGATCCATCCACAGCCCTATGACAGTGCCTATTAACGTGTGGGTGTGTAAAATATAGTTTACATGATTCCTTTATTAAGTAATTCATTTCATCTCAAGCAATCTGTGGTGAGAGCAAGAAGCAAAAACGTTTCAAAGCAAACTTACTTAAGATTCTGAATGAAAAAATGTTTGGATGCACTCCAAGACAAAAGCATTCAAGAAAAGAAAAACAATCACAACTATTTTTCAATCTTGTATAGACTTCCCAAACAAAACCTCTAAGTGCAGAGATACTTGATCATCTTGCTTGTAACATTTTTGTTTTCCTTCTTTTTGTTCCCATTTACCATTTCACCCTCATCCTGCCCCAGCCAGCCCTGCTCCTAGGCTCCCACCCCATCTGCATCACAGAATCATTCAGGTTGGAAAAGACCTCTAAGATCATGAAGTCCAACCATTGATCCAACACCCCCCTGCCACTAAACTACATTACCAAGTGCCACATCTAGATGTTTTCTGAACACTTCGAGGGATGGTGACTCCACCACTGTCCTGGGCAGCCTGTGCTAATGTTTAACCACTCTTTCAGTGAAGGAATTTTTCCTAATATTCAGCCTGAACCTCTCCTGGAACAACTTGAAGCCATTTCCTCTTGTCCTAAAGAGGAAAGCCACTAACTGTATCAGCAGCCACTAACTAGCTCCAACAAGAGATTAACCTCACCAACAACCCTAATGTTAACCTGCCCACCCCAACCCAAGCCCACCTATACTCCTCACCTTTGTGCATCAGTAAATCTGAGTCCTCACAGCAAAGATTTATTGCTAGAGGAAAAGACTAAGGAAGTATCTGGGGCTTCCCAGCACGTGCCAGAAGTTGTGTCCTCCTGCTACTCCCAGCTGATGGCAGAACCCAAAACCTTGCTCATTTTATATGCAGTGTAGAATCTTTTCAAGACTGTTATATTGTGCCTTTGTTAAATAAACAGAGCTGAAAAATGATGGGGACTTACTGAGATGGCAGAAGCGCCCATAGAGCCCAGGGTCACACAGGCAGGCTCCATAGAATCTGTGGCAATAGCCATTGTTGGCACAGTTGCACCGTTTGTTGCAGTTCTTCCCAAAAAGTCCTTTTGGGCAACCTTTTGAGTACACACAAACACAACAGGACATCAGCTCTTAAGCCTTAAAACATAAAACCACAAAATCAACTCTCTCACAGCTGCTGCTACAGAAAAGACCATGCTGACTTTGGATGATCTGGAGGTTCTGCATAGAACCTCATGAGGCACTTGCTTCTCCTCACCTTTTGTCTTGCCTGTTATTTAAACAAAATCAACCACAAGGCAAGCTGCAGGGTTACAGAGCATCTCACACAATAGAAACTGTTCTCCTAAGATGGACTACACACAAGTCCAGCTACACAGGAACAAGGGGAAGGAAGGGGTAAGGTTTCAGGCAAGACAAGGACAGCCATACCATCTTCACAGAGCTTGCCGTGCACACCGGGCGGGCAGCGGCACTGCCCCGTCACTGGCTCGCAGGAGCCTCCATTCTGGCACTTGCAAAGATTGGCACAGCCTCTGCCATAGGTCCCAGGTGAGCAAGCTGTGGAGAGAGCAGGGAAGATGAATGGGCCAAGAAATCACAGAATTGTTAGGGTTGGGAGAGCCCTCTAAGATCACCAACCATCAAGCTATTACCACCATGCCACTTAACCATGGCCTTAAGTTCCACATCTAGATGTTTTCTGAGCCACTCCAGGGATGGTGAATCCACCACTGCCCTGGGCAGCCTGGGCCAATGCCTAACAACTCCTTATGGGAAGAAATTTTTCCTAATATCCAATCTGAACCTCCCCTGATGCAACTTGAGGCCATTTCCTCCTTTTCTTCTGCTTGAAAGGAAGTGAAATAAGACTGCATATATCCAAATGGAGCATGGAAAGAGTGCCTTTAGTCAAGCAGGCTCTAAACAAAGTCATATCCTTTTTCTATAAGGTAATGCACATCCACCAAATATTTGCTAAGTAATTTTAAAAGGGCACCTTCATCAACCAAACTTACTTGTGTGATATATCCAAATTCTCCTCCACACAATGCATGAGGCTCAAAAACCATTGCCTATGAACTACAGAGCTTAAAAACCAGAGCACAGTTTTGAATATTTGGAGATAGTTATTTTTCAACCTTTTTTTTCTTCCTCAAAATAGTATTATAAAAATATCACTCTGTTGTTTCTAACATAGTCTCTTAAATTCCCTTTATGGTCATGGCAGTCAATGGATCCACAACAACACAGGATTCTTCCCTAAAGCTTTTGTTGCTCCAGTGCAAACCAAGCTGTGAAATGAAGCCTTGCTCCTCCTCTTGCAGCCTGAGATAGCTGAGTAACTGCAGTCACTGGAAGCATCTGACTTAAGTGACATTTTATCAATGTACATTAAGAAATGTGACATTTCCCATCAATTTCCATTCGCCTTCTTTGGAACCTTATTGTGAAAGATGTCCCTGCCAAGGGTAGTGGGGTTGGACTAGATCATCTTTAAAGGTCTCTCCCAACCCAAACCATTCTATGATTACTACAGACATTTAGTTCCAGTCCAATTGTTTATCTCACCCTAACCCATGAACTATGCTGTGTATTAAGAAGGTGAAAGAAAAGAGTGGACAGCAATCACATAAGGCTAATTCATATAGAATATACATTGTGGTTATCAGTGTCAATGCCTGCTTCATGAAGGCTACCCTGGAACAGGCTGCCCAGGGAGATGGTGTAATCATCAAAGAGCATGTTGGCATACTGTAAAGGAAAAATCAAGTTTAGTATTTATGTCCACCCAGACTGTCACACCACCTGCCAGGACAGACTTCTGAGTCAGTGAGACAAGTTGTGCAGCAAAGCATGGCAGCAAAGCCTGGCACTTTTCAGCAGCAGAGTGAAGAGGAATGAGCATGGACACAAGTATTTAGGAGAGGTATGGTACTGTACTGCACTGGAGTGCAGAGACCTTGTTCTTTGGGTGTTCCAAGTGTATACTGCAGCATCTCTTAAAATTCTCAGTCAATGTGTCTCATGGCAATAACATTTTGGGCTGCCTATGAGGCAGCTGTGAGAGCTTTACAGCTTAAAATTACAACAGGTTATTCCTATCTCACAGAATCACAGAAAAGGTCAGAAGAGACCTCTAAGATCATCAAGTCCAACCATCAACCTATCACCACCATGTCACTAACCCTGCCACCAAGTACCACATCTATACAGTTTTAAAATCCGTCCAGGGATGGTGACTCCACCACTGCCCTGGGCAGCCTGGGCCAATGTCTAACAACTCTTTCTGGGGAGAAATTTGTTCCTGATGTTCAATCTAAACTTCCTGGTGCAACTTGAGGCCATTTCCTCTTGTCCTCTCACTGGTAACCCAGGAAAGAGGTTGACTCCCATCTCACTACAACTTCCTTTCAGAGAGTTGTAGAGAATTATAAGGTCTCCCCTAAGCCTCCTCTTCCTCAGACTAAACAACCCCAGTTCTCTCAGCTGCTCCTGGCAAGACTTATTTCTCCAGACCCTTCACCATCCTTGTTGCCCTTCTCTGGACACACTCCAATGCCTCAATGTCTTTTATGTGGTGAGGGGCCCAAAACTGAACACTACTGAAGGTGTGATGTCACCAGTGCTCAGTACAGGAGAACAGTCACTGCTCTGGTCATACTGGCCCCATCATTTCTGATACAGGCCAGGATGCTGTTGGCCTTCTTGGCCATGAAAAGTCCTCCCTTTCAAATACCCTGTACTCACTTTCATTACAGATAATGCCAGTCCACCCAGGTGAGCAAACACAGCCACTGCCTTCACTGTTACAGCTGCCTCCGTTCAGACAATCCTCACAGCTCAAGCTACAGTCACTGCCAAACATGTTATCAAGGCAAACTGAAAGGACAAAAAAAATAAATACAGAAGGTTTAGTGAACATCCAGAAAAAACAGAGTCACAAGCTCTTACCTAACATTCCAGATGCACAAGTGTAGAAAGGAACCTGCACAACATTGATAGTCTGAAAAAAAAGTATTCATGTTGTTAGCATTCATGTTGGTAGGGTTACAAATATGACTGAATTGGCCCAAATAGAGATTCCCACGTTTTCCTCTTCAAATTTGAGACTCTAAAAGGAAAGCTGAGAATTTAGCTGGAATTTACTCCTTTAAATGCTGTAATTCTCCATCAAAGAACACTTCAAACTACTTTTTAAAAGCAAAATATTTTGCCTTCAGAAAAAGTGAATTTTCTTCAAATGCTTGATAATACTATACGTAATTAAAAGTATTTCTGGAGAAAGGATCTCCTTTTCCCCTGGCTAGCTCTGTTTTTGTTTTTGTTTTTGTTTTTTTCTTCTATTGCAGTAGGTGGATGTGGT
This sequence comes from Galbula dea, assembly GCA_013399015.1. Lineage (NCBI taxonomy): Eukaryota > Metazoa > Chordata > Aves > Piciformes > Galbulidae > Galbula > Galbula dea. The sequence goes on along the minus strand of VWZX01007345.1, from coordinate 3,086,001 downwards.
GCTATTTAAAGATAGTCCAGTGATAGTTTTTAGAGGATAGTTTGAGTGCTACTCTGGGAAAACAAAGCAGAGTAGACATTTATCACTCCCCCTTTTCTTCATGGATATGAAAAAAAGGGTTAGTTTATAGGGGAAGCCTAATATGAAGATGAATTCCTACACCACCATCCCCAGGCACTCCTCCCTCACTATTCCCATGCAGTCCTGCACCATCATCCCCATGCATTCCTGCACCACCACCCCCAGGCATTCCTCCCCCACCATCCCCACCTTCCTTGGAGCCACAGACACACACAGCCTCAATGGAACAGGAAAAGGCATAGATCACAAACATTACTCTCTGCTAGAACACCTCGATGACATTAAGATCTTATCCACATGGACAGTTTATTGCCTTCGAGGCTTCCTGGCTGTGGCTGGAGGCATTTGGAAGGGGATTTTGAGCAGCACCTGAAAGCAAGCTGGCAGATCATTTCAGCTAACAATAAGTCAGCAGATTGTTGTTTTTCACCAGCATTTTTCTATGTGTGCCCAGTTTTCCTCTAGGTCTCAGCACCCAACTGTTCCTTTTTCTGAAGCTGGACAAATGCCCAAGCTTTCAGAGACATTCAAAATCCCAGTGTTTCCACTTGGAATGAGTTACAAATTCATACTTCAGGAGAAGTAAACATATTACCATGAGAAACATCATGGTTCTGCACTGAAAAAATCACTCAATCTAGAGATAATAGTTAATTACTTACACCAGCTTATTGTTGAAAAGTGTTAGTTTTTTATAACACAGCAGCACCAAAAATATCTCTGAAAGTATAAGGAATGAATCTGCACTTGGAAGGTAAAAGAAGTTATTAAACCATTAGAAGTTTTATTCCTCCATCACCTATTCCTCCAAACCCTCACGTGCTGCTGAGCCTCAGCTTAAGGAAAAATGCAGATGCTCAGCTGTGACTGATAATGCTCAAATTTATGTGGCTAAACATAAATAAAAGATGCAAAACCCAGTCAATAAATATTTGATTGTGGTTTCTAGGCCTGGTAATTTTGCCTGTGGTTATCTCATTTATCAGACTCCCAATTGGGTATCAGTGTTGTTGAGTCCAGCTTGATGCTATGTGAACTGGGAGGTCTTAACAGTTTTGTTTGTAAAAATAAGTTAATTTTTTATTAAAGCCCAGACCAGTTCCTGATTTTTGCCTGTAGGGCACAGTCCTCAGATGAGTAATTACAGCTCATATAAAAATCACAGGACATACATAACAAAAATAAAGAGGTCATCTCCCTGGTGACCCACCAGCAAATACTGTACTCATCAGAAAGAAAGCACAGGGTTTCAACTCATAATGCTCTTTAAGTGGTGAAGTTTCCACCTTCAGGTGGTAAGACTGGAGTCATGTGAAGCCCAGATGAGGTGCAAAGCTGCTCTGCACTCCTGTGACTGTGGGTGCTCATGTGCTTTGCCACCAGTCATGCCAAGCCCTCACCTAAACTGAGCTGTATGGGTCCACGTTTTTCCTGGAGCACATGCCCAAAGCATCAATAGGGACCTGCATCTCTAGAGGGTTGTGCTTTCCACAAACAAGAATGCAAATATCTTAAGCAAAGCCTCCTCCAATCACTATAAAAGGGCTTTTAAACAGGCACACATGCTCCTACATCCCCCTTCCCTGGGAGAAAGAGACCATCTCCCAAGGGATGTTCTTAGCAGAGCAGCTTTGGTGGATTTTGTGCATTGCAGTGACCTACACAATCTTCTCATTCATGGGATGAAGAGGATCTCTCTGTGTGTGCTGCCTTCAGGGCTTTGTGTAGACGTTTTGTTTTTCCAAGAAGCCTCCTCACTTTTCCCCTGCCTCCCTCTGCATCCCTCCCTGCTGCATCCAGGCAGCAGCAGCCACAACTGGGGAGCCCTCCCAGTTCCCCAGACATGTCCCATTTGGGACAAGTGGGGATGCTTCCTCCTTGTTGGCATGGAGAAACAGGCAGAACGCAGGATTAACACTCACCCTTCCTCTGCTCCCCCTGATGCCTTATGCCAGGCCAGCCTAGCACCACTCTCAGCCCAAATCCTCTTTCCAAGGCTATTTCCCTTATTTGCTGTGATCACTCACCGACCCTGTGCACCAGGGTGAGCTCTCCTCGGGGGCCTTCATCCTCGTAGAGGGCACCGAGCGTGTAGTGAAGGAGCTGGGGGGGATCTCTGAACTGCAGCCCCGGAGCACCAGCGAAGCCCACTGCCTCCTCCACATCCATCTCCTCCCCACCTAGGGCTGACACACACACAGGTGCCATCAGGACCTGGCTCCAAGGCATACTCCACAACACTTTTCTCTCATTTACATCTTTTATTATTATTTTGTTATTCTGGTAGATCTTTCCAGCTTCACCCCCGTGCAGCCTGCTTAGCAGTCACAGCTGATTCCTTTTCTCATCTGGAGTTATAAACAGAGCCTCTGCTATCCAAAAAACAGAACAGGATGGGGAAATAAAAGAAATATCTTTCCCTTTCCTTTCTTCTGTATATAAACTCTGGCCTTGAGAAGTAAAAAAAAAAAACAACAATGAAATGGAAAGTTTAATTTTCTTCCCTTGAAGTTTGACATCACTTAAAGGATGCTTCTAAGAAGGATGGGGATGAACTGTCTAGTAGAGCCTGTAGCAACAGGACAAGGGGTGATGGCTTTAAACTAAAAGAGGGAAATTTAGACTAGGTAGAAGAAATTTCTTTTTTACAGTGAGAGTGGTGAAACACTAGCCCAGGTTACACAAAGAGGTGGTAGATGCCCTAACTCTGGGGGTTTTCCAGTTCAGGATGTTTGGGGCTCTGAGCAACCTGGTCTAGTTGAAGATGCTTCTGCTCCCTGCAGGGGGGTTGGATTAGATGACCTTGAAAGGCCCCTTCCAAGCTAAACTATTCCATGATTATTTGTAGTTAATGAAGGTCATTACTCTAGCTCATTTGGGAGATGACAAATACAAAGCAAGGCTGGCTGTATGATTAATTTTCCAAAAACCTAACATTCAAGCCTTAAAATGATGAGAAATCAGTTGGCTTTCTTATTAGAGTCAGCTAAAATATCAGACTCTGCTCAAGGTTTAGCAGGTGCTAAACTTGGTTATAAAATTAAGTTGCTAGGCTAAACTCTGTACTGGTGATACTGGTAGAAAGCCAGAATTGGGTTTGGGTTGGAAGAGATGACCTTTAAAAGTCCTTTCCAATCCAGGGCATTCTATCATTCTATGAATCACACCAGGGACTCTAATGGAAAACTTGTTTTGGTTTATCAAAGCAGAATCTGGCTACCTTTTTTCCACGGGAAGTTCATCAGACAGCTCAAAAAACTGTTAAAATAGTATTTATTTCTAGAACATGAGGTTTAGGCTTTCAAACATGTCCAGGGGATTTAAGAGCTGATCTCCCATTAATCTTTGGCAAAAGCCATTACTTGAGGATGAACTTGGGATCCACGTGCTGCACGTAACTCTACCTTGGCCAGATTCAGAGATTACTCAAACTGAGCTCCCAAAATCCCAGGCTGTGTGAAAATCCTAGTTCTGAATTCACATCTTAAGGCAGTGGGAAATACTTCATGGCTTTCCAGATAGAAAAATAACTTACCAATGCAGGACCACCCATTAACTCCAAGCCTGTAACCCTCCTTACAGGCACATTCGTATGACCCCAGAGAATTAACACAGAAATGGTCACAGTTGCCATTATCAAGATGACATTCATCCACATCTAAAAAAAAAAACCAAAACCAGATCTATGTGCTGATTAGGTGCAAGTAACAGTTGGACTCAATGATCTCAGAGGTCTTCTCCAATCATAACCATTCTATGATTCGAAGTACCTCTGCTTGGAAAGTGCACTCTGTCTGGCTGCATCTGAAAAACTATTCTGCATGTTAAGAAAACCTGGTTTCCTCAGTACTGTGGGGCTCTTCATTTCTCACTAGTATTGGACATATTAAAACATTTCAGGGCAGTATAGAATAGATTTTTTTCACCTGCTTCTGTCTCATGTGAAAACAGCTGCTTTAAGCTGTTGAGCTCAGTTGATCCTTCAGTTATTTGGAGGGCTCTCCTCTTGCAGAAGTAGTTTTGAACACACAACAATATACAGTGTCCATGGAGAGAGAAGAAGCAGCTCCTCTCTGCTGGCTTCTCTCCCACAGCCCCACTTCTCCATGCTGGATGCTGCTTTATTACTGTATTCCAGACTCACAAAGTGGAAATTAGACATTTGTAAAACCATACCAGCCAAGCTGGCATGTGGTCACCAATTCTTTTGTTAGGGAAATACCCACAAAGTGCTGGGATGAGCTTTGACAGCTTTCCCTCTTCCCACTGTTGTGTTTGGTTAGACCAAGTCACCGCTATGACAGGACTCACCATCACAGGCACAGCCATCAGTGTTGAGCTGGAATCCTGCTTTGCAGGCACACTCGTAGCCACCAGCATAGTTGATGCAGAATTGGGAGCAGCAGGACTCTCCAGTCTCACACTCATCCAGCTCTGCAAGGAAGGAAGAAGCTCGTTCAGCCCTTGGACACGGGCTGGGCTGTTGCCAGTTCTGCTCAGTAGCTACTGTGCTTTTCAGCACATGTCTTTCCACATCTTCCTCTCCCTTCACACACAAAAACACTGTCTGAATCCTGACAGCAGCTTCATTCTACCTGCTCCCACAGGATTTTCCCATATCCAGGGAAAAGCATCTCTTCTGCAGGTCTTAGGTGGCTAAGACAAAACAGAAAACATCTAAGCCCACAACTTAAATGGGCACAACTAAGCCTAACAACCACCCCTCAAATACAATATCTTGAATGGTAATTTACATTTAACCATTAGGACTTTTTGACTTTTAATGCAAGCTAACAGAGAGCCAACACTCTGATCCAACCCCACATTTGCTGGATAGCAGCAGCCTGCTAGGTGCAATTGTAGTTTTTGATAACTAATTGCCTATTGCCTTATCCTGCCCTGTGTCCATCCTGAAATAGGTATCGTGGACACCACTGTTGTAGTGATTAGATACAACCATCAAGCTGTTATCTCTTCACTGCAGGCTCTCAGCTGATCTCAGCCCTTGCAGCCTGCTGAGCAGGTCAGTGGCCATTCAAGGGCCACCTTGTCAATGCTGAGTCTGCAAAACGATTCTGAACGTTCCCGCAGACAAGCAGCCGCAGATGGGAAAGGTCAGTGTCTCAATTAACCTTGGAAGGAGTACCAACACTATTAGGCAACTCCAACAGGAGAAAGAGGAGAAAGAAAATGTAATTAATCAATTGGGGTGAGGAGGGCAGCCTGAAAATGATTAATGCAGGTTATTTGAACACGGAGGGTTTTCCAGAAATGTCACAAGCTGAGCTCCTCTGCAGTACATCAGACAATGTCTTGCTCTGGGATCTAGCAAGAGTCCCTTGCCTGTCTTGGAATGCAAAATGTGCATCCAACACAAAGGAGATTTTTGCTGTTATGAGCAGCTTTTAATGTCCTCAGAGCCTTGCCAAACCCTTGCCCTTCCCTCATTGCATCCAGAGTAACTGCTTCCCTCTGAAATCTCCATCAGCAGGTCACTGAGCTGGGGTGCAGGCAGGAGGTTGCTCTGCCTCCTCCCATCTCTGCATGAACAAGACCGCATTACTCATCCCACCCCTGAGAGGTTCTGGGTCCAAATCTGACTCCCTGACCTTCTTTACTGTTGCTTTTCAAGCTCCAGCATCAACTGCTCTTGCAGATCTCAGTGTTTCCCTCCTCCTTTCTCTCTCCTGCACTTGGCCTTTTTTTATTGCAAGACTCTTCTTGTCTGTAACGTCTCTCACATTCACGGGAGCTCACGGTCTATACCTCTCCTCACATCTGATTATGCTTTTCTGTGATGCCAGCTCTTTTCCTTTCCCCTCCTTCTCCCCCCCTTTTGGCTATTCTTTAAAATTTTAGTGGCATAGAGACAGCAAGTTTAAACCAGAATAAGATACAGTTTGCATAGCCAAAGCTGCAAACAACTAAAAAATTCACACTGTAAAATTGTTTAAAACATGAAGGAATTTTTAAGCTCTTCTCTTGAAATAAAAACAAATCTAACTAGATTGCTTTTGCTTCCTAAGTGAGACTTCTTGCAGCCAGAAGTGCAATCTCATCACTAAGCAAATCTGATGGAAATAGAACAACTTCCATAAAACAGCGGAGTTTGCATGTGACACACTCCAGAACTGCCATGCAGAGCCAAGCAGCTGAAGAAGGGAAGGCAAAATAAGTCAGGTAAGTGATGCTTGGGCTGGACACAATGAGATGTGGCCATGGCAAGTGGTGATGCACCACAATATCACCTTCCATTTGGGAGGCAGAACTCCTTGTTAACTACTAATCCCAGCAAAAACAATCACAGAATCACTAGGATTGGAAAATACCTCCAAGATCATCAAGTCCAACCATAAACCTATTGCCACCATGCCACTAAACCATGTCCTTAAGTACCTACATGCTTTTTATACAAATCTCTATGCTTTTCAAACCTCTCCAGGGATGGTGACTCCACCACTGCCCTGGGCAGCCTGGGCCAATGCCTAACAACTCTTCCTGGGAAGAAATTCTTTCCTGATGTTGAATCTAAACCTCCCTGGTGCAACTTGAGGCTATTTCCTCTTGTCCTCTCACTGGTAACCCAGGAAAAGAGACTGACCCCCGTCTCACTCCAACCTGCTTTCAGGGAGTTGTAGAGAGAGATGATTTCCCCTGAGCCTCCTCTTCCTCAGACTAAACAACCCCAGTTCTCTCAGCTACTCCTCACAAGACTTATTTCTTCAGACCCCTCACAACCACACAGAGGAAGGCAAGCTGGAGCAGGGGCAGAAGAAACACCAGAAGATGCTTTTAGTTACAACTTGTAGAAGAAGGGAAAGTGATGAGAAGGTATTTAGCACACCAAGAGCTCTCCTGCAGGCTCCCCTTGCAGAGAGACCCACCACACCTCCACATCCCTCCTGTGGAGAGGTGGCATTTGCTGTGAATTACCTGTGCAGGTTTTGCCATCGAGGTGGAGGCGATAGCCGTCGTCGCAGGAGCAGCGTGGTCCCACAGTGGAGTGCTCACAGCGGTGGGAGCAGCCACCATTGCTGTCCTGGCAGCTGTCGACAATTTCCATTTCGATGCCTTGCAGAGAAATAAATCAAAAGGATGTTAAAAAGCAAGCAGAGAGGGAGAGAGAGTCACTGGAGAATAAGCCTTCTGTAAAGAAAAACATCCATAAGCTAACTGCTGTAGCAGGAAATATGAACTCAGCTCCTACACACAGCCGAGAGGAGCGTGTTTTGGAGTCGCTGATCTCTGGGTATTTGTCTCCTTGTGTCATAACAGTGGATGGTCTCCACTTTGGCAAGGTGAAGCCAGCTCACCACTTCAGCAGTCTGCCTGCAATGGGAGTGTTCACAAGCTATACTTTGAACACAACAGTGAGTTCTGCCTTTGCCCTGAAGGAGGAAAGGAACCATCTGAGGACCACAGGTGGTCCATCTCAAAACAGCCTGCTTACGCTTCCCAAACAGCAGCTTTAAGTTCTGTATGTGAATGGAAAAAGTCTTGGATTCTGAGACTGCCACCAAACACAAATGCCTTAAAATTTTCATAGCAGAATCCCCATTGGTGAGCTTGACACCTAACCACAAAGCCAAAGAATCCACAGGTTTTGATCTTTGGATATTACTTGAAGGGGGGGGTACATGGTAGCTCCTCTGTTGAGACTGTGTCCTCCTACAATTAAGACAGGATGGTGGTGGTATGATGCTGTGATCAGCTACCTTCACTCTGACAGATCACCTCACCTTCCTGCACTCCACTGTGATTGACACAGTCCTCACAACATTTTGGCCAAGTCCAGTGGAAAACCCTTGTAGAGGAAAGGGAGACTTCATACACTATCATCATCATTTACTTAGCCCCAGTTCTTCCTCAGTAAAACTGGAATAATAGCTCTTCCCCATACCACCAGGGAAATGAAAGAACAAACAAAGACTGTAAATTGTTCAAACACTGGGATAATCCTGATCATAAATATATGCAGAATGTTTTTATTTTTATTGTTTGCTCTGTGATATTGTACATGAGGCTCAGAGAGAATCACCATCCCCTGAGATGTGCTGAGCAGCAAGAAGAAATATTATCAGAAAATCACAATGAAATCTAAGTGGTCTGAAGAACTTTTTTACCCCACAACAGACAATTTCAGATCTGGATATTAACTGCATTTCCTCTGCCACTGCACTGCTCCCAGTTCCTCATCACCTATGAGATAATTCTCTAGGATGTCTCGCTCATAATTGGTTTTTGGTTTTAATGTATGCTAATGCTTTGAAAGTGATTTTCAGCCTTGTTAAGTATTTCTTACACATACATTCCTAAGGAAAGAGTTCATTCTCTGGCACATTTTCCTAAGGAAATTCTCCTGAAAGTTCTTGCAGAGTATTATGAGACTGAACAATCTCTGCCCACCTTTTTGCTAAGACAGGTCAAGCTTTTGTCTGCATTCCAGTGAGCTTATGCTAGGTCCATAATAACACCAACTCTTCCACATCACCACCTTTATCAATCTACATTTGCCCTCAAGGACAGCCCAGGGACCACCTATCAACTAACAACATTGGGAGTCAGTCCACAGTTCACTTAGTGTTGACTAAGAAACCCTCCTGGCAAATTTGTGAGGGAAGACCAACAAGGCTCAGAATTGGTTTAGTTGGGGAAATTTTAGTGGTGCAAATCTCTTTTTGCAATCCCAATTTTGCTTCTTTGTTGTTGTTGGTTTGAAGTTTTCTTGTAGTTTTAGTTGCTTGTTGGGGTTTTTTTTTTTTGGTTTTGTTTGCTTGGAGTATTTTGTAGTTTTGTTTGTTTGGGAGTTTCTTTGTTTTGTTTTGTTTTGCTTTTTGAAGTTGTCTGCTTCACAGTGTCACTAATCTTAGGAGGAGCAGGAGTAAGCTTAGACAGATAAAGACAAGAGCAGAACACCACATTAGTTTTCTTTTGCATCAGATCCAGCATAGAAAAAAATGGGGAGGAATGAATAACATTTCCCAGAATCACAGTATTTTGGGAACTCTGCAATAGAATCCACCAGACTCTGAAGATAAACCAACAGGGCTATTTGCTCTTTGAAAGGCAGTAATTAAGGTCTGTGAACACAGGCTTAGGAATGTATCAACCTGCAAAACCAGCAGTAGCAGAAGCTGAAGAAAATAGCATTAAGCTGGAGCTTTTGCATATAGTTAGTTTGCTGGGGAGAGCTTATCCAACTGAATTAGAAATGAAGCAGAGCAGTTTGCAGAGGAGAGAGCCTCAAATGCAGAGCTGGAGAAATGTCACTTACGGTAGCACTGCTTTCCATCAGCGCCCAGCTCGAAGCCAGGATTACAGACACAGGTGAAGGATCCCAGAGCATTCACACAACGATGAGCACACCTGGCTCTGCCTTCTGCACACTCATCAATGTCTGCAAAGCAAGAGAGAAAGGCAGAGACATTCATCTGGATATTCAAACAAAAAATAACACTGCTCTCCGTGCACATGGCTGCAATTCCAAATGTCCTCCAAAAAGAGCATCCTGATGTGAGAGCACAAATTGCAGCATCTGATGGATCCAAGAATGCTGAACCCACAGCATTATTCTCCCAAAGAATCATCTTTTTTCTCTAAACACTGCTGACCTTGAACATCTCAGTCTGAATATTCACAATCTCATTGTATTTACAGCACCAGCCAAAGCAGTTTGTTTATTGTTCCCATAAGAATGACAAAAGAGCCACATGAAGAACTCAGAAAAATATCCTATCTCCCATCACCCCAAAATTACCACTAGGTCCCTACAGCCATTATATTGAAATGAAGGGAGCAGGAAATATCTGATTATTTCTTGAATGTCAAATGATTTGGACTGAGTGGTGGCTGGGTCTCAGCTGGTATGATGCAGACAGATCTTCTCTGGCACATCCCTGAATCCTGCAGTTTCCTCTACAGAAGTACAGCTGGGATGGACCTGCTCTAGTCAGAGGATTTCTACCCAGTCTGTAAGGAAAGCAAAAAGGTGAAGAGCTGTAGGTGGGGAGACTGTTCTTCAGCTAGTCCTCTCCTTCATGCAGGCTGCTCCTTTATGCTTATCTAGTCTGTATTTTGGGGTTAAATGTCACCAAAAGCATCCAGCTTCTTAGAAACTTAGTGGCAGAGCATAAATATATTTAAGGACTAATAATAGGGGAAAAACAAACCAAAACCCACAACAACAAAAGCTTGCACTGTGGAGCAGAGCTACAGGAAACACCAGTGTCCTTGCAAAGACTGGCGTACCCTTACACATGACAACCCCCTCCCCAACCTCCTGCTCCTTCTCTTCTTCTGACACCTCACTTGCAAAATACAGATAATTCATCACAACAATCCTGGGTTAGGCTCTCTGGCATGCAGCTCCTCACCTTTTACCACAGCAAACTACTTTATAACAAGGATTTTTGTGTTTTGTTGTTTTTTTTTTTTTCCCCTCCATATGTGCTGTAACCAGCACAGTACTCCTGGCCCCTTGCACTTGAACACAAGTAGCTTTACAAATGCAATCAGCCTACTTGCAAAAAGAGGCCCCAGGCAGTGCAAACACCACACACCGACTCATGAAAATTTCAGGAGAGATGACAGCTTCTCTGAAGCAGCAACGTGAGTAGCTGCTGTTCAGAATAAAATGGCTTCTTTCTCCTTTTCCTGTAATTAATTGTCACTTTGCAAATTCCCAAATGTTGCGAAGGTTCTTCTCTCTTTTTCCAACAGAAAAATGCAAAGTTGGAATGCCGAACCACAGCCACCCTCCTGCACGTTTCTCCTTCTCTTGGAAGAGCTCAAGCATGACACTTGAGCTGTCCTCTGTGTCCTTCTAGCTCTGTTTGCAAAGAGTCAAACACCAGCTTGAATTTTACAGAAGATCTTGAATAATTTCTAGGAGAAAACCCAATATATCCATGGGAAGACATGATGCTTAATGATTCAAAAGACTGGTGCCACGAGGTGGGAAGGAAACTTGTTCCAATATATAGCATTGCAAATCACTCAGTGCTTTAGTTTATACATAAATGAAGATAATTGGAGAGGTGTGTCCAAGATAAAAGGAGTAACATGCTGACCCCAGTGTTAAACCTGCTGCTGTTTCCACCTCTTAATCACCTGTGAAGTGTCTACACTACTTGAAAATACTTTGCTTTTCCAGTAACCTTATTCATGAGTAAGCCCAGTAAGAGAGGGGGAATCACAGAGGTGTGTAGTCTGTACTCACAGAAGGATTTACAGGTAACTGAGTAAAATACTCAGGGCAGGAGGTAAGTATTTTCCAAAGCACCCAGTACTCTGCTTAGATAAGAGAACCATTTCAGTGTGGGCAAAATTTTGGGTAAGTTTTCAAAAGGAGGACTTTAAAATCAGTGTTTGACTCCATCTGTGATACTGTGATCTCCTGATCCTGATGAGGCTGGTAAATATCTGTCCACTATGAAGTCCACGGGTGCTTTGCATTTCACAAAACTGATGAACTAGCTTCCTTCATCATATTGAAAGAGAAGAGCAGGTATTTTGGTCTCTAATTCCCCCAAATTTCAGGTCAGAAATGCTTTAGATCCCTTTGAAAATCACAGACTAAATGCAGGACTTTGGAATTCAACTTTTTAAGCTCTTCTCTTTGGAAATCTTAGACTTCTTCTTCTTCCTTCACAGAAGTTCCCCTATTAATATGGAAACAGTTCTGCAGCTAAAAAGCCCTTTGAATTCTAAATAGGTTTGCAGTGACCTGGTTCAGAGTGTTACTTGAACCAATTTTCCAGGAACTTTATCTGGGGCATTATTTTAAAGGGACCCTACAAGAATAATACCACAGCAGCTACAAGTCCAGCTGTCAGTATGCAGGATCTAAGAGATCCCAGAGTAGTTTTCATCACTAATATGGTCCTTCACATCTACCAGCTGACATCACACAAACTCTTGTTTCAAAATGCACATCTTTATAACATATTCCTTCCCATCCAAAGCTCAGGAAGCCAGAGCATTGATGAACACCTTTCTTCCCAATAAACAGCCCACGGTTCCTTACTTAAACAGGACTTTTTTTTGTCTGCAGAAAGATAATGCCCTGGATGACACTCACAGTTTGCAATTCCTCTCTCATTCTGACAGACTTGTGAGCATCCTCCATTCCCACTCGTGCAGGGGTTTATCACTGAACCCAATTAGAGCACACTGTCAACTTAAAGGTCAAGGTTTTCTCTGAAAATGCTCTTACCTGCCATTGTTACAACTAACAATGAAGATTACTGTAGCTGTAAGAGATTAGACTGGAAAAAACCACAATGCTATTGGACAGAATTTGTTGTATAGTAAAGGCATTGTTTTTCTATCTGCTATTTTCTTTGTTGCTGGAGAGCAGTTTTCATCGAGCAGCAACAATGCCTTGAACAGCTGGAAACTGGGCTTGTGTTACACCCTGGAAGTAGGACAAGAAAAGTTCATTTTATCCTTATTTTGCCAGAACTGAGCAGATTTCAAGAGCAATTGCAGACAATAGCAATTAGCACTCCCATATGTGTGAACCCATAGACACATAGCAGTGCTGGAGCTCACCATGGAACAGCGTGCTATTTAAAAGTTGCTAGAGGAAATAGATGCTGAAGAGCTCCAGAAGACCTCTTCCAGTCTAAAACCACATGCCATCCATGTTGTACAGCATGTTTTCCCCCTTTTTCTGAACAATAACACACCATACCATTTCAAGGGTAGTGGCAACTACTTAGAAACACATTTATAAAGAGCTTCCAGAAGATTTCACTCTGTTTTATGGGTTTATTACTTGAACATGTACTCACTGGAAGTGTACTGAGGTATTTGCCCAAATAAAGACTTTGCACACACCAAAACAGATCTCCCAGACTGTTTGGATAGGTCTGATTTGGGCTAAGAGCCAGGGTTTTCATACCAAAATCTGATATCCTGCACAGGGCTGAGGTTTCAGTTTGGAGTACTAGTTATGAGTCACTAATACACTGGTGAATGCCATTAGGTAGGTAAATCTGGAGGACACCTCTGAAAACATGTCCTCTAGAGTTCTGCTTAGTTTCAAGTGAAGCTTTTTAAAAGTCAAACCCATTTCCTTACAATTCAAGCTCCAATTTTACTAATTCTTGTCTGATCTGAGATATGTGACCAGTACTCCTCACTCGCCTGCAGCCCAACATCTCCTTCACTGGCCATCTCAAGCTCTGTACAAGCCAGCTTCTACCAGGGGACCAGGAAGAAAGTCAAAATCAGTTCAACAGTACTGGCAGCAGAGTCAGGGTTTCAGTAACCCTGGGGAAGGGCTGAAGGTGTTTTCCTCTAGACCTTGCTGCTTTGCTCTTCAAGTGGCTAAGCACATGCATACATGGGACTCACAGAATCATTAAACTTGGGAGAGACCTCTAAGATCATTGAATCCAACTGTTAACCTAACAGCGCCAAGTCACCACCAAACCATGTCCCTCAGCACCACATCTACACATTTTTTGAACGCTTCCAGGGATGGTGACTCCACCACTTCCCTGGGCAGCCTGTGCCAATGCTTAACCACTCTTTCAGTGATTTTCCCTAATAGGCAATCTAAACCTCCCTTAGCACAACTTGAGGCTGTTTCCTCTCATCCTGTTGCTTGTTACCTGGGAGAAGAAACCAAGCCCCACCTCACTCCAGGCTCCTTTCAGGCAGTAGTAGAGAGCTGTGCAGTCCCAGCCCTAACACACTCCACCTTCACTGACTATGGTGAGACATACAAGGCACACTCACACTGGTGATAAGCAAACTCAACAGCCTCCCCATCTTCTGCATTTGAACCCAGCACAATGACCTGACCTCACACACACAGAATCACACAGAATTGCCAGAGTTGGAAGGGACCCATTAGGATCATCTAGTCCAACCTCCAAACACAGTGTTTTTCATCTTCAGCTTCCTGGCTTCAAGGGAAGAGAGCTACCTTGCTAAGTTCAGCTCCCAGGGAAAAGCAGAAAGAGAGGAGATCCTGGTCATTGTAGTGCAGTCTCACAAACCTGTGTATAGTTAGGCAGGAGCATGGAATAGGAGAGAAAGACCTTTATTTTGCAGAGATACATTTAAATACAGGGTGGGTTTTTTTCATTTCCTCCAATTTTCATTTTTCAAGGTAGCCAGTGGCATTTTGTGCCACTGTCCAGCAAAGGAGGGTGTTGCCCCAGAACAACTGCAGATTCCCTCACTTCACCTCCTGCCAGAGCAGAACCCTTCAAGTCTGCAGGCTGAGAGCTTGACTTGACAGTATGTAAAAGAAAATAAGTTAATCAAATAAACCCACGTTAAGGATGTAGAACTGAGATTTTCTGCTGGCCTTTCAGCATGATAGGTTGCAGATAGGTTTCCAAGGGATAGCAGCACTTCATCTGAGGTGACACTTGCAAGGCAACGACTTGGCTCTGCAGTTTGACATTTTGTGGTCTACAAAGGATTTAGCTTCAAGCAAGAACTTGTTCCTTGCTGATAGGAAATTTGGAGTTATTTATTTGCTGATTCTTTTTCTATTGGGTTAAATTCAATGAAATTGCTATCAGAAAGCATCTGTGAAACCTGCACATTATAAAGGTTTTCAGAGCATCTGAAGCTTGTATTTGAGAATGATACAGCATCAGGTAAAACATGTAACACTCTGTGACATGACAACAAGCAAATAACAAATTATAGGGCAGATGTTAGCAAAATATAGTGATTTGAATAAAGATAGCAGCCTTGGAAGTCCTTAGACAAGATGAAAGATAGTAAAGGAAAGATCTTCAGGACATAAGGCAAACACTGATTGATTTTTCTGTTGACAGATCTGTTCCTTCCTGTTATAGGTAGGTTTCAAGAAAAGCTAACTCATTGAAACAACTGAAAACATTAAAAACTAAACCCTACTCAGTGCTCTTTTCACTAGACATCTGGATCTTATTGTCTGACTTAATAACTTCAGTAGATAACAGACTCCATCCTACAAAGACCTACTCCAAAAAATTTACTGGAACTGTTTAATTTCCTAGATTTCCCACCAAAATCCAGGAACCTCATCTATAAACCCTGTGGTGATGTGTTCATCTGGGATGGTAATAATGTTCTTGGTGAAGTGTGACTATGGGTTCTGCTTATTTCCAGACTGTAAAGAACAGGTCTTCCAGTCCTATCTGTCCTGATCTCTAGATCACCTAAAGAAAAAGAACTGGGCCTTAACAAGTTCTTTTTTTTTTTTTGTTCATAGCAACCATGAATTTACACTAGAGAAAATAAAGTGGTAAAGAATAAAATTTCCTTTTCATGGCATGGAAGGTTAGGGGTGGAAATAGCACTGACTTATAGAAGGGAAACTGAAGGTCGCTTGAGAAAAATACTTATTCTTGCCACCCCTGCATAACCCAATGGAGAACTCATCCAGCACACATCCTGTAGAGCCCATCCTCTTACACAAGTATCACAGCCACTGCTGACCACATCCACACAGCTCACACCTGAAGCAGCTATCTCACCACTTCGACCCACATCACACCATGCCATCTTATCAGTTCTTCTCCATGCTGAAGGCTGCACCACCCTGCTAGGCTTGGGTGTTTCTGCACAGCCTTTCAGGGCTACAAGGAGCAGTATTAGCTCCCAAGGAGTCAGTGAAGACAACTCCACTCCTGCTACTACAGCTACACCTGCTGTAGTAAATACCTTCTGATGTTGTAGCTTCTCCATCCAAACTAGCAATACAGCAGCCATCATTTCTGGTTGGAAATTAAAAGCACCCAAGCTCACCTCTTCCCACCTTTTCTATTCAAAACATCTCTAATTGACAACCCAAATGTATTCATGGCAACTTCATGTTCATTTGTTCCTGTAAGAGTCTTGTCCATCAGCTTAACAAGTGCTTTTCTCTCCTGGGTGTTTATTTGCTAAGGTATTGATGGGACAAAAGCATCCTACTCAGTCTTCATTTTGCCTTGTGAAACACTCTCCTCCCTGTGACCCCAGCTGTTCTCCTAGGGGTCTGCACTATTATATTGTGATTTACAACACCCTAAACACAGGTAACCAGACACACAAGTGAGCTCCAGATAAGTTCTAACCCACAGACAAAGGTGACCTTGCCTCTTCTCCACTCTTCAGTAATTACTGGCTGGGGAAGAACTGCTACTTTCCATGGGTGGCTGGCCCTTATCAGCTCTGTGAGGTGAGGGAGAGAATGGTCACAGCTGCCTGTGCTGTGGCAAAACCTCACCAGTTAGGGAACCAGGACTGCTCATTTTGTTGCTGAGCTGAGCCAGAGCACAAAGTGGCACACAAAGGGCTGAAGCAGCTCCATGAGCACCCAAGGGACAACTTTCACCTGACCAAGCATCAGCACACTCAGACTCTGCTGATCCAACCCCTCTCCCACCACACCACCATAAAAATCACCAAGAAGTTTTATGCAGAGGTTCATCTGCCCAGCTGGCTTGGCCAAGGACATTTCAAGTGCCAGAGATAGTGGAGGAGCCAGGAGATGTTTAGAGACAGGCTGAAGAACAGCAAAGGAAGGTCTCTGAAGTCCTGTCCACACAAATGCTCTCCTTTTCCAACACTCTCTGACAACACCATGGACAAAGCATGACCACTCTGTGAGGGATGGAGGAGAGGTGAGCTGGTTGAGGATGGTCCCTGAAGCACAGTATGCATGATCTCTGAGGAGGGCAGGACTTGGGGAGGCCAAAACCAAAGCCCAAGTGCTCATTGCACACAGCCTGAGTTGGAAGCAAGCTGAACAGCAGGATTTACTTACACTTTACACACAGCATATAAAATCTTTGAGCAGAAGAGGAGCCATATGGAAACAGTTTTGTGACAGAAATTTTAGCTCAATAAATCCATAAATTTGGCCCTATCTGTCGCTGGCATATTCAAGGGTACCATGTGTGTGTGCTTGTGTTGGGGAAGGGGGGGCTTGCCCTAAAAACTGAGGAATATGTTAAGATATATGAGGGAAAAAACCCACCCCAACAACGAAACCCAAAGGTAGCATTTCTGTTCTGCTTGTGAGAGGGCTTAGAAACCCAAAGGGGAAGAAGAATGAATGAGATTGAGCACCATAAGCCAAAAGCAGACAAAGAATAAAATATGGTATGCAGGCCAAGCTTAGATACAACTTGATGAGTAATAAAATGGCAGAATTAAACCATAATTAATTTCCTAATCTATGTATCATCATCAGTCTACAACGAACAGCCAGAGGTCCCCATGAGGCCAAAATCCTGTTCAAAGTTGTGAACCAATGTGAACTTCACATCTCAACTATGTCTCATTTAATAGGAGACTCCTAAAGCTGCTTCTGGCAAGCAGGGTGAAATCTGAGTAACTACAGCGACCCAAAGCACTCCCCTAGGGTCTTTTAAATTGCCTGTAATGCATCTCTCCAGGCAGGTAGTGCAGGACTTACCTTCACAGGACTTGGCATCCCTCTTCAGCTGGTAGCCTGGCTGGCACTGGCACTTGTAGCGGTCTTCACTGAGCTGAACACACTCCTGCTCGCAGCCTCCCTTGTTAACACTGCAGGAATTGATGGCTGGAGCCAAGGAAGCATTGAAAGGATACATGTCAACAACCCAAGAAACTTATTTCCTACTTTAAAGACATAAGTGACAGTAAAAATATGCCAAACAGCTTTCAGAAATCCACCTGTCCTCATCCCCTGCGTGACTACTCCCCCTTGTACTCATGGTGCTTGTTTGACACAGAGTCCCACGTCAGCGAGAGGCAGGTGAGATCTAAGAGCTGTAATGCTGACTGAAGTACAGTCACCCTTTGATCTGACAGCAGCAAAGCACTGGAGAATCCACTGAGGGAAGGAGGGGGGCGGAAAAAAGAGCAGTCCTACTGGCACATGTTCACTGTGGGTTTGATTTTTTTTTCCCCCCTGTCTCTGCTATCACTGATTTAAAATAATAATTATTATTTCTTCAGCCTCACGCCTAGGAAGGTGCAACAACAGGAGTCACAAGCTCCACGTGATGGACTAACAAAATAAAGCACAAGGAACAGGAGGCTCTTCAGTACAACTCTAGAGATGCTCTTCTTTTATTATCCAGACAAATTACTCTTTTTTTGTTCAACATATATCCCTGGCCACTGGAGAAACATTTTTCCTCCTGCCAAAATACATCAACACACACCCACACCTATTCACACACTGCATGCAAAAATAAGATGCATCCTTTGAACCTGTTATTGTGCTGTGTGAGTGTGTGCATGACTGCATCTATATCTATTTTAACAGTATGGATGTATGATGCTTTCCATGAGTAGCTAGAAAGCCTATTTGGTCCTTTCATGCATTTGGAAGTCATGAAACTCTGGATCCAATGAAGTCAGCACAGAGCTTTGGTATTTGTTTTAGGAATGATCTTGTTAGTTCATTTATCTGTAATAGACATTAAGAAAACAAGCCACAAAAGCTGCTGTAGGATGCATTTCACCCTGTGCTGTCCATGAGCAAATACTTACTTTGTGCACTCAGGTTTCTGTTAAAAAGGCAAAAAGAAAAGCAAATTTGTGCATTATCATAGATACATACACAACCACATCCAGGAAACACCTTGCTGCATGCTAGCCCTGACCCTGGCTTCTCATCTCCACCTCTGCAAACCTCCCACCTGGTCAGTGATGGAACCTGAAAGTAGCTTGATTTCTGGATGGAAGACAGCAGACCTCATACATACACTCAAAGCTTTCTGCACATTTGCATTCAAGGACCTGGTTTGCAGCAAGAATATTCAAATCAGATGAAAACGTATCAGAAGATGAGAAATGCCTTAAATCAGCTCCAAGTGACAGAATATACATCTTGGGTTTTTTTTACAGAAGTGCCATTTTTCTGGCCACAAGCCAGCTTGGATGGAAGGGGAGATAAGCAGCAACCTGCTGTACTGAGAACGTTGGAGGCTTCAAAGCCAGAAGGGGATGGGCATGAACTCCTGTGCTGAGAGCTTGCATCAGCATAGCTGCACAGCTAAGGCTGGCACAGGGCTCTGCTGGTGCCTGGGGACCCAGGGACCACTCCAGAACGGTCACAGCCAGGTTCATCATGCCTGATGCCATGGCATCACAGGGGCTATGTGAGAGGAGGTGCCAGACTGTGGGAGAAGAGCCTCCAGGGAAGGAAAAGGATGGAGTGTGCTTGGGCTGCCAGGCATCAGCAGTGCATCTTTGATCAGAAAAACAGAGAGACTTGGCATGTCATAAGTCTAATTCCACCTCTCCTAAAGGGGCTTGTGGCTGAAGGTCTGAGCACATGTGTGGGGTTCAGGCAGAAAGAGAATCACAGAATCATTAGGGGTGGAAAAGACCTCTAAGATCCTCGAGTTCAACTGTTAACCCAATGCTGTCAAGTTCACCACTAAGCCACATTCCTCAGCACCACATCTACAGTTTTTTTCGAACACTTCCAGGGAAGTGAACACTCCACCACCTCCCTGGGAAGCCTGTGCCAATGCTTAACCACTCTTTCAGTTAAGAAACCTTCCCTAATATCCAATTACATTAACATAATCAAGGCATTACAAACAGTAAAAAGGTAGACAGTGTTACCTACAGTTATTCTAATTACCTAATTTGCAGTGAGCATTTGGTTCAGCATGTACATCTAAAAATGAATTCAATATTCAGCAAAATTTGTGGGATCAAAAAGCTAAGAAAGAAAAGGAGCCCTCAAAAAGACAGGATTCTGGCATGGCACAAAGTGTCAGAGATCATCAAAGGATTCAAGAAGAAAGTATTCTACTTTCACACACTAGTTATCTCTGAACAAGGTAACCCA
This sequence comes from Galbula dea, assembly GCA_013399015.1. Taxonomy (NCBI): domain Eukaryota; kingdom Metazoa; phylum Chordata; class Aves; order Piciformes; family Galbulidae; genus Galbula; species Galbula dea. Next base: position 3,066,128 of record VWZX01007345.1, on the reverse strand, counting down.
TTTTAGAGGCTGTTTGCCTTAGAGCATGAGCAGGGGTTTCTAATGAGAGCAGAAGGAGTTACAAACAACAAACTGATTTCTTCAAACCATGCATTTTAAGGCTTTTACTAGAGTTGGAGGAATGGACCACCACCAGCTAGTCAGGATCCCAACAAATACACTCTAGGGATGTGGTAGGAGGATTGGACTTGCTGGAAAGATCTTGTGACAGAAGTTCAGTAATCTTCCATGCAATCACACAAGAAAGTAGCTCATCCTGGATTTTTGACTCATCAGATGTAGGCTGAATATCTTACAAGTAGATGGATCCATTTCCTTATGTATGGGAGACTTCCAAGCCACCTAGGCTGCAAAATCTGCTTCTCCTCAAGTGATTTTGGCATTTTTTTTGCTCCTAAGAACATAGGGTTGCCAAAAAGAAAAAGACAATGTGGAAAGAATGAAAATAACAGAAAACCTGGGCTGGGATGATCTGAAAAGCTTCTCCAAGGGGATGCTTGTTCCTTATTTCTGTGGCCAAGACAATGAACTTCCATAAACAGCTCATTTCCAGAACATAGTCTCTTTTTATTCTTAGGATGTGGGAGAGCTTGTTACATCCTCCAAAACATCCACAGAAGGAATATTATTGCTAATGCAACCCCTGTTTGAAACACTAGATGTTCTGCTTAGCTGCACTAGGTCAAAAGAGAGGTGCATTTTTGGCTTTACTTGATGGGTGCCCAAAAGAGAATGTAGAAACTGAAGCAGCACAAGAGGAAAAACTCTGTCCCCAAGGGTCTGTGCAAGCAGCTAGTGCCCCAAACCCAGTTCTAGGCACTCCCTGGATTACTAGTTTATATGGAATGCTCCTCTCTGTCCCCATCAGCTACTAACTGTCTCATGCTCCAATGCTTATTATATCCATTTATTTTGGCGTCTTGTCTAAACAGCTGAAACAGAACCCAGTATCCTTCTCTCAGTATTGTGTATATCCATTAACATGATAGCAGTTCTCTCTGAAGTTCTCTCCTGTCTCTCATCTCAGGATTTATTTCTCTTTCTCCTTGATTATTTCTGAGATACTGCAAACAGAACTGAGCATTGTGCTAAGTCTTTTCAGTAACAACTTCTGAATACTCACATTTGTGACATGAAAACTCACTTTCTGATAATGCTCCTAACTAGGACAACTCTAAACTGAGCTGCTTGATTATTTCTGCCATGAGCAAACTTCACTATTCTATGTCCACAGAAAGTTTTCCATACTTACACAGGTAAATTCATTTAATTGCCATAACACCTACTTTTTTGTGTTTATTATTCAGTTCTCTCATTCTTTTTCCCCTCAAAGCCACTTCAGTCCTTTTTCTCTCCACCACAGCTGAAAATGAGTCTGCTTAACATAACTCAGGCATCACATCTCCCACTTCTGGATCTTCCCTGGTCAAATATGATCAGACACACATAAATTTCTCTATATTAATTCACAGAAACCCACTAGTGTTTCTAGTTAAATATGAAACACTCTGCTTTTACATTATTTTTTCCTCTCTCAGCAGTATTTCCTTACCCATTCCTTCTCCAACTAAGATAATAAAGAAAAGATTGAGAATTCACTCTATTTTTAATTGCAGATAATTACCCAAACACTGTAAGTCTCTGTATGTGGCAAACCTAACAAACCTAACAGGCAAAGCTGTTTAAATAAAAAACCATTAGTCCTGCAGCTTGAGCACTGGTCACATCTTGTGCTCTAGCTGCAACAGTAAATTTATTGCTGTGATAATACCAGAGATGACTGATGACATTTTTGGCTGATGTTTAGCACAACCAAGGGACTTTGTGCAAGAACCAAGACAATGACCAAACTGTGAGCGAAATTCTTCTGCAGATGTGGTGCAACCAGGCTTGACTGTTCTGCTCAGATTACCTAAAAAATCAGCTTAAACATTTAAACAAACGACATCCTCTTCTTCTTCCCAAGTAACAAAACGTCTTAATCCTTTTTGCAGAGCTCAACAACTTGACTTTGTACTGATTTAAATGCAACACATGGACAGTGTGTATATATATATATATTCAATTATTATCATTAGAAACATGCAGAATTAACTCTGCATGTCTTGTTTCAGGGCTCAGAATCCAACCTAAGGAACACAGGGGTTTTATTTCCAATGGCAGAGCTGCTAATCCTCACCACAGGCCCATCAATAGGCATCGTGTCATGGGCTGATCTGCCAGGCTCCATGGTGCTCTCATTTACATGAGCATATGGAGGGTAACTCCACACCATAAATCAGTGGCTTTTTACCCAAATCTGAAGAACAGGGTATAGTGTTTGGGACCATATCCACCCTTTTCCTGCTTTTTTGTAATGCCTGTTTCTTGGACTGGTATTCTTCTGAGCAACAAGTGTGAACATCATTCAGATTAGCAAAGCAGCTGCTAAGCTGAGACCTGCAGCCATAAGATGCCCTGCAAGCATTCATGAATTGAGCTTTAAAACTAACTTAAAGAAAGACAGAGTCTCCAGAGAAGGAGACTCCACAACCTCCCTGGGCAGCCTAGGCCAGTGCTCTGGCAACCTCACAGGAAAAAAGGTTTTCCTTCATATTCAGATGAAACTTCCTGTGTTCCAGTTTGTGCCCATTGCCCCTTGTCCTATCACTGAGAAGAGTCTGTCCCCATCCTCTTGACCCCCACCCTTTAGATATCAATCAGTGCTGAGCAAATCTCCTCTGGGGCTGCTCTTCTCCAGGGTCACCAGCCCCAGGGCTCTCAGCCTTTCCTGCTCAGAGAGATGCTCCAGTCCCCTCAGCACCTTTGGATCCCTGAGGTTCAGGAGCACCACAACCTTTTAAAGACTGGTGCAGATAAAGGAATGGATCAAAGGGCTGCTGGGGGAACAAGGAGCTTTCACAAATCTCTAGCACCCTAATTATCAGCCCACAGAGTGAGCAGAATCTCAGGAAAAGTGCTCAAAACTCTCCGCTTGACATGCATGGGCACCTCCTGCCTGAGCTAAAAGGATTAGCACAAACTAAACATTCATGTAATATGCCTTGGAGGAGAGTTTTCAGCCCATCCCACCCATACTTCTCACTGTGCCTGACAACTGAAATGTAAAACAGACCCAAGCAGACATTTCTGCATTACTGTTTACCTAAAAAATTCAACATCCAGCAGAGGCTGAAGAGAAGAGATGAAGGGTAGGGCTTCTTCTCTTCATGCACTCTCTGAAAACCAGAGAAAGACATCTGAGCACCTACTTAAATATTTCATGAGCCTTTTAAATCTCCCTCTCCAGCTACCAGTCCAGAGCACCATATTCTCAAAATTATCTTAGTAATTCACAAACCTGGCCTCAGCTCTTTATCCTCCCAAGAGGATTTTCTGCTCTGCTCACTGTAGCAGTCATGGAGATTTTACTTCATCATCTCACCCCTTGACCCAGTTAATGATATCCTCCTGCCCCTGCTCATGCCACCACCTGGGAAAGCTCATGGGGCAGCCTGATGGAGACACTCACCTAACTGTAGGTTGGCTTAAAACCAACTTCAGGCTGGCAACCACCATCTTTTATTTTGCCTTCACTGCTGCATTTTGGGACTGCTTGGTCAGAAGAGCAGTGCTCTGCCAGGCAGCTGTGGGCAGATTTCACTATTTGCTGTTTGTACCTCTTCAGAAAAAAATAGGAAGAAAGACTAAGTAAGAGGAAGAGTAATGGGCTAGACAATCCCAGGGCAGTGCTGGAACATGTAGGGAGATGTGACACAAATTGCTCAGAATTCCAAAACCACCTTCATTTGAGATGAAGAACCTGTAATTGGAGTGACTTCAAAGACATCTAAATGTGGTGCTGAGGGACATGGCTTAGTAGTGATCTGGCAGTGCTGGGTTAATGGTTGGACTTGACGATCTGAAAGATCTTCTCCAACTTAAATGATTCTATGATTCTATTTCTTGACTATCTGCTGCAAACCAAATGTTCACAAGATTGCATCATAGAAACCCAGGGCAGCATCGCTGCTTTGTTCCGAAACAGAAACAAAGGAACTAATTTGGAAATAGCTGCATTCTCCCAGGCTGCTTGAACTGGAATAGCTAATACTGTCCTATGTGAATATGTCAAAACTCAGCCTGGGCAAGCCTACAAACCTTTGCATGCCCACAAAGACATTTTTAGCAGAGAGAAACATATCTTGAAGGACGTGAAGTGCTTGTTAAGGTTTACTCACCGATGCACGTGCGTCCGTCAGTGTGGAGCCTGTATCCCACCTGGCACTGGCAGTGGAAGGAGCCATGTGTGTTGACACAGCCTTGCTGGCAGCCACCATTCACCACTGTACACTCATCCACATCTAGAGAAGGAAGGCAGAGGATGGGAGTTACAAAACAACCTCAACAAAGCCATACCCTGGTTCTCCTGGATGCCATATAGCTCATACATAAAGCAACCAGTCTACTCAGACTGGGTTTTTTTTGGTTTACTTTGCTTCTGTGCTGTAAACAGAGCAAAGAGAATGGAGATTTTATTGTGTTTTCCCCAAGTTCCTGCAGGCACTGCCTCTGTAGGGCTCTACTTCTGAAGCACTTGTTAATTAGAGTGACCTGTGACGTGGCTCCTTTCCTCCAGGCTAAGGGAAAAACACAGCAAAAGAATTAGGGTAAGAGAACACACCTGAGCTTGTAGGTACCACTGGTCAAACATTTGGCTCTTGCAAAAATTTGTTGTATGAAGATTTCCCTTTGTATCAGGCCTTTAATCCTATTAGAAGGTGCTCTTGATAGTACAAGCACATCCAACTGACATCAAGGGAAATAAGCCATGCAAGAGCAGAGCTCACGCTCTCAAAATCAGCATCACATTTTCAACCCTGGAGAGCTTAGACGTTACAATTAAAGAGAATGATGATTTTGTGCCACATTTTCTGGGTCTCTTGTCTCTTGGGCTTCCTTATGTTCACCTGAACTTTCCATAGCATCTTCTCAAATGACCTCCTAGAAAAATCTTGTGATGTCCTGATGATACCTTTTCCAAACTTAAGCAGGTACCTCTCCAGGTTTCACATTCTAGGGGGTTACACCCAGGCAGATAAAGAGGGAAACTAGCACTAACCCAGCTTGAGAATGATGCAATAAAGTTTCATCTGAAAATGATGGGCAATGATGGAAAAAAAAATTATCAAGAGCAGAAGTAAACAGGTGAAGGTTTAAAACAGACTCACAAAACTGAAGTGCCAAAAGTACCATATAAGCAGTTTCTTCAGCTTTTCAGCAACACTAGGCTACTATAAATAGCATTTGATAGGCATGTTGACACAGTTACCCTAAAAATTGACACACAAGTCATTGGAAATAAGGGTCAGGTAGTCTATATTCTGACAAAATTTCACCTAGTAGGTGTTTGCCTAGAATTTGTCTGTTCTCTCCTTAACAGCCCCCAGGGATGGCAACTCCACCTCCCACCCTCTCACCTAGGGGCAATGCTGATGTCAAATTATCCTGAAGCCAAAGACATTGTCCCTCATGCTGGAGCCAAACATCCCTCCTGCAGCAGATGCCTATGAAGGATCCCTTTTTCCACATTAAAGACACCCATTGATTTAATTCCTCTTTAGATCACCTTTCTCAACTCATCTAAGAAGTCTACCCACCCAAGCAGGTGGGGGTGAGGTGACTGGGATCTAAGGAAATAAAGAATGGCTGCCATGAGTCTGCAGCTGCTGTGGGGCAGGGTTGGGTTTCCTCCCTCCCCTATATTGCTCTTGAGGAGCAAGGGGTTTGGCTTTCATAATTTTATTGCTGATATATCTGCTTTGTGTTTAGTTTCCACGGTTTACATTTTTTTTTTTTTTGATGCTTTTATGCTCATTCCATTTTAGATAATCTGATCAAAGTGAAATGAAAAAGAGTTTTAAAGATGACTAGAAAATGCACAAGGTCCTGGTCCTCAGGAAATGGATTTGGAAAGTAAAATTTTAACAGTTCACAGGTGAATTTCACTCACCTAAAATTAAGCCCTGGTGCTAGTTAGCGTTTAAACTCAGACCATTTGCTAACCTGCACCACTTTTTAATCCTTCTGCTCTATTTGCTGGTTTTATTAGACTGTATACTAGACACATTTCCTACTGCCTGCAGACATCTGGAATACTCTTGTTTTAAACAGAAGTTTTGCTTGCTTTTTTTATTTTTAATGTAAATGGTAAACAGAAAATGTTATTCATCTTGTTGAATTCTATACTGTTAAGAAACAGCCTGCTGAGAATTGCCAGGATGAAGTCAAAGCCAGGAAACTATTTGTCATGAGTATCATAGAAATAAAATAAGGAAAACAAGGCTCAGAAAAAATATAACAAGGAAGCAGCTGAACTCGCTAGTACATCACATTCTGGTATTTATACCTCAATAAACACCAATACTGGGAGCTTCAATAACTTAATTTTATAGGCTACAATCAGCTGCAAATTAATATATCCAATCCAGTTTTAAGTCAGGATATCAGCACTTACAAAGGCAAAAAGCAGTCCAGCTATTAAAGTGAACACCTGGAGTTAGCTCTTTTTGTTAGTCTTCATTTCAATGTTTACAGAACTGGTTAGGTTTATAGGGAAGCTCTGCACCCAGCAGCTCCAGTGCCCACTGCAGCTCTTCTTTCAACAGCATTTCCCTGCTGCTGCCACATCCTAAAAGACCATAAGGCAGTTACATTGCTGAAAGACAATATAACTAAAAAATCCAAACCCTAAAATACTTGTTTATATGAGCTACACCTAACCCTAACCCAAGACTCCCTGCAGCAAAGCAGGGGGAAAACCAGAGGTGAGATCAGCAAGCCTGCAACACAGTTCCATGACCATCTTCCCAGGATGCCACGTGAGCAGAAGGTTTGATGACAGATGATCCCTTCTGGTCTCAGACTTTCTCTGCAAGATCAATATTTTAAGGATTATCTGTTGAAAGATTCCTTCACCTAGGACAGATATAATCAAGAGAAATGCAACCAGCAGTCACCTTTCAACATCTCTTACATCTCAAGGCCAGGAAACATCTTCGCCCCCAGTTACAGAAGAAAAATGCTGTAATTATTTTGTCTGGGGAGCAGTCTGCAAAGCAGACAGACATCTAAATGCTTGAAGTGCACTTGAAAGTTTTAAAAGTTTAACTCATCTGCATTTTTCTATTTAAATTGCTATACTAGTGTGTCTATATATATATATATATGCACACACATATACCAGGAAAACAACAGCTTCTGCTGGTACAGGTCCAGAAGTAGCCATGGGAATAACTATAGAAATGCAAAATTATTCTAGAATTATGATCCTATAACAATATAAAATATAACATTGTTCTACAGTAATTCCACAATATTATGGGATTATGGAAGATTGTATCTCTTTAACAATACCCTATAATTAAATTTGGATTAGTTTCCAGTGCAGCTCAAACTAAAACACCCACGTGCTCACCTTTCTGTAGTTACAATTTAGGATGCTTAGCTGAATAACCTGAATTTCAAGCCATTTATGGTTTGGCTTATCACAAGCGACGAAAGCAGTTGCATTGCCACAAACCAGAGGGAGAATAATCCACTGAGATGAGAGGTAGGAAATGAAATGAGAAAAGGATGCTGTCACAAGGCTATTCTGTGAAGGAGATTATGCTGCTAGGTGAACAGAGCAGGGTCATTATGTGAGTGCCTGTAGTGGGATCCCCCATTGAAGGTATCTTTCCATGCTGTCTGTCCCACACACTGGGATTATGTCCCCATTTACCCACTTTTCATTAGGAACAACCTGACAGGAGTAACCTTATGGTAAGTCCCACAAGCCAACAGCCAAACCTACATGTTTCCAAGATGTAAAGTATTTCAGCCACCATGGCATGCACATTTTCAAGCTCAAGTAGCACCAAGGAAGCTTGAGGTTGGATATTAGGAAACATTTCTTCACAGACAGGGTTGTCAAACCCTTGCACAGGCTGCCTAGGACAGTGGTGGAGACATCATCCCTGGAAGGATTTCAAAGACTTATAGAAGTGGTGTTGAGGGACATGGTTTAGTGGTGACCTGCCAGTGCTGGGTTGGACTCAATGATCTTAAAGGCCTCTTCCAACCTAAATGACTCTGTGATTCTATGATTCTTCATGGTTTTGAGATCTGCGTATTTGGACTGAGCTCTACACATGGCAACTGCACAGTGAACTTTCCTCTATCCCAAAAAGATGCCCATTTCAGTTCCTCAACATGGGAAAAGAGGATGCAGTACATAAATGCATAACCTGCTGCCTGCCTCGTGCCTTTTCCAAGGGCAAATCCTCCTGATGAAGCTACATCCCCCTGAATGGAGGCTCTGCTAACCTCCAGAGAAGTTTGTCCCCAGTTGATTTGACAGGCCATGTTGGCAACACTGATTTTCCTGCTCAAAACCTGTTTAAACACAGAGTTTGTTTGGAATTCAAGGTCATCCTATCAGTGGCTTTCCTCAGATTGTTACAAAAACGTTTAGGAACAGCTCTGATCAATCAGTTCCTCAAAAGCAAACTGACAGCAGTGTTAAACACAGATAATTAGTGAACCTGCAATCATGTTCTTATAAAGGAAACAAAAAAAGCAAGATGTTGCCAGATCAATTCCCTTCGAACAGCTGAGCTTTTTAAACCATTCAGAAATGTAAACAACATGCAGAACTAAACCCCCAAAGAAGACAAAACCCAATTCTGATGGCAGCAGGACTGAGCATTTGCAGTATCCTCTCCATTTTTATGATCTTTTCCCTCTTTTCTGGCCACATTGTGCAAGTCAAAGTTGTGCGCAAACCAGGTACATCCTTAAACCTGCACAAAACAAACAGCTGAATGGTTATGGGTCTCCAAAGGGACTCAGAAACCTTTGTCTATTTTAAGAACTGGACAGGCACTTCATGCAATCTTAAGTCCTCTTTGGTTTTAAATCCTTTTTTTTCCCACCCCAAGGAACATGTCTAGCATTTTCTAGAGTGACTGCCCTTTTGATTAATCCCTCACCTGCTCTCTCATAGGTCTGCAGTGATGCATCCATGACTCTCTACAGGGAGATATATACATATTTTTATATATATATATATTTGGCCTTTGGTACAGGACAATTGCCACCTCACATCTCAAAGTGCCTACAGAAATACAAGCCTGCTTTTCTTTCTGCTTCAATTTAAAGCCCTGCATTCCTCACAAGGTCATTATTTGCATTTTTTATTGCTTTTCACATGCCTTCTGTATGCAGCTGCTCTGAAAGCACCAAGATGAAACAGTCTTCTCACAGGAAGTTTATTGTGCATTTTGAAAGGCATAACGTTATTTAAAATACAGCCTCTACTGTAGACATGAGTTCCCTTCCTTGGGCTGGCCAAGCCAACAGTGGCACAAACATTCTGAGAACCCCCAAATGGGAAGAGAGGTGATGTGGCAGGGGAATCCCAGGGATGGCACTCACATCAAAGACATTTTGTGGAGAGCACCATGAGAGGTCTAAGCAGGCACAGTGTGGCAGAGCAAGGTTTACCTCCCAGCTGGCTTCACGGAGCCAGTGGCATTTCCTCTGGGTGACAAATGAACAGGATTTCTCTCCCTTGACTAAAAAACACATCAGAGATTGATAACTGTTTGAAGCCAGTACTTTCTGATAGATAATCAGCAAAGAAATTTCATTTTTGCAGTGTCCAGGCACTGGTGGAGAAGGAAACCACAACTGGACAGTCCTGACCTCAATTTGAGGATTGGGTTTTGGTAAGGGCTTTTTTTGGCAAAAACTCTGTGCTTTGGCAAGTAATGAACAACATGAAGAGGGGCAGAGACTAAATCTTTGTGAGCATCACCCACCCAACAAAAACCAGAGACTTGATAGGGATAAAAAGATCTCTGTCCAGCTGGGGACCTGATGCAAGAACCATATTCTGGGTACATGCTAGAACATGCAGGGACCCCAAAAGCCACAATTCCATCTGCAGGTCTGGCCTAAATGATTTGCACAGAAGCATAACTACACCTTTGCTACCAGATCCCTAAGGAGTACCACATAAAATGGGAATGAATGACACAGGCATGCTTCCATGTCTCCAGTCACCACAATCCCTCTCTCCCAGCTCACTGCAGAAAGGATGTGACCAGCAGAAGCAGGGAAACAGAAAATCCTAGTTGCAGTGACTTAGAAGATGGTTTTAAAGTCAGATTATAATTAAAAATAATGATAGTAATTTATTTATTCAAAAGGTCATGCCCAGAAAGAGGAAGCAGAGTCTACTCTTTGCAGTATGATCTTAAAACACAGTAAAAGCAAGGCTTGGTCTCCCCTTTACCTAAGGAGCTCTGTGAGTCATGGGTCCCCACCCAATATTGTGAGGATTAGTAAGGAATGATGGTGATAAGAGAAGCAGGGAAGGGAAGATTGGATCTTGTGTAAAGAACTAGGAGAAACCTTGAGTGGCTATACTTAAAATTATCACAAGTGGATAAACCATTCACCTAAGCCCCTTGATTTGGAAATAAATCAAGAAAAATCTGGCTTACCATACCCATGCCCTAACAAGCTCTCCTAGTCTCTTTAGCTGCAGATCTTTCAGTGCAGCTGACATGAAAACTCCTTTTTGTTTGCTATTTAACACCACATTTAAAAAAATCAACAAAGATGTATGACACTGCTTTCCCTTCTGTCATTTGTACTGGTGGGGTGATTAGTCTCTTTGCTGTATTCCAAAGGATGTTTAAACTTCACACAAGTTACAAAGGGAAAATATCATATGGTCTTTCCCCACTAATTTACAGGGTGGATTTTACACATTAATTTAGTGTGTTTCTGAAGTAAATAATTTATATACTTCAGGGAAGGAAGGAAACCAGGCTTGGTTCTCAGCCATTCACAAACTGATCAGAAAAAAAACCCCAAACCCTGAAACATAAAATAAGACCTGCTATTGCTCTAAGTAGATGAATTTATGACAGATTCAGCTCACAGCTTCCTTTAGCTCACATAGCCTCCCCAAGCCTCCAGTCTGAAAATGTCCATAATTTGACAACCAGTGTGAATCCACTCACAAATGTACTTGCTATTAAGCATGACAATTTGCTCCTGAAGCAGAAGGTTTTAAAGTGATCTCGCCTGTTTGACTAATGGTAAAGTGGTTTGCAAGGTCTGAAAGTTTGATTGGAGGAGTTTTGAAACTCCTGTTGCTAGAAAAATATTTGCCCCCTTCCCCCCCCCCCAGTGAAGGAAGTTTGACATTCCTTTGGCCTCTATGGGAAAGAAAACCCAGCAGTTGAAAGCCTAGTGAGAAACAAAGCCTAAAATTCAACAAGAAAAAGCAAAATTTCGGTTCATTTTAATAAAACCCCCATATTTCTGTGGAGCAGTAAAGAGGGAAAAGAGCAGGTTTTGATAGCCATGAGACTATAAATTGCAAAACTCCAGTCTAGAGCCTTTTTATGCTTCACCAAAAAAAAAAAAAAGCAAAGGCATAAATACGCTACAAGCTCTTTTGAGTGGTCTGCTAGAACCTGATGTTAAAACACCTTGGTGCAACAGCTTTCAGCACAGATAAATGTGCTCCTGTGGAGCCAGCTGGGTCATTTTGAATTGTTAGTGCTCCCAGGCTTTTATTTTTGCTCCTCAGTTCTTTGTTTCTGCCCTTTCTTGGCCCCTCGGATGAATTAGCTGAGCATCCATTGTCTGCTCCCCTTGCAAAGTCACCTAGGTTAGGTTCTGATGGCTGCTGAAGCTTACTTAAATTTCAGTCAGTCAGAGGTGTCTGAGGCAAGCTGGCTACAACAAAACTAATTAATGGAATAGCTTCAGCAAACCATGCTGAAGGGAGCTTGTCACATCTGATAAGAGGCTGGTTAAAAGGCATGGTTAAGAGATTCCTCACCCAATTTAGTCCCTGCAAACTGACTCCACAAGCAGAGAGGACCCTTGTTAGTGAAGGGAGTTTTCTATTAGGTTTCTTCTTTGCCCAGGATTAAGGACAAAGCAGCTTTAACCAGCACCTATTTTGGCAAGGCTATCCAATTAGCCATGCACAGAAATGGCCTTTCTGAGTTACCTGGCTATTTATGTTCCCCCAAAAATCGATGGTACTTAAAAAAAAAAAAGCTTTTTGGAGTAGATTCACTGTCATTCAGTCTGTCACCTTCCTTTAGACTTCCCCGGTGATTTGGTCACAATGTGGAGAGGAATTTTCTACCTTGTAGTTGGTGCCTTGCCCTAGATTTCAGATGTTCTCCAGGTAACTTCAATGATTGCTGGCTGTGTCTGTGCCAGGTTTTCCTTTCTCTCACCCCCAGCTTATCTGTCTTTGTACTGAGAACCCCAAAGGACAGAGACCATGGCACTGTGAAGTGCTGAACAGCAGAGTCGTCTAGGGGACTATGCTTGTTGTAGGTCATAAATATTTATGTCCAGGTCTGAAGGGAAATGCATTTCCCTATGACTGTTTGCAAGTAGGGGAGAGGACAAAGGCTTCTGTGGCTTTTTGGGGACATTCCTGAAGCAGCTGCAGAGGAAAGGCAGAGAGCTGCTTCCAGCAGACATGCTCAGTGCAAGCTGCCCTACAAACTGCATTTGGGGAGCACTGAAAGGTGCTCCTGATCAGGTCTTAAAGACCTGGATTTAATTTCCTGGTCTGTCACTGGCCTTTTTGGAGAAAAAAAAAAAAAAGGAATAAATTGCTGTGAGGTGTGACACAGCCTTGTTAGTGGAAGCAACAGATAATCTGAAAGAATGATACTGATTTGCCAAAGACCCTGGTAATTTGAGCTCATTGTCAGGATGGGGAAGAAAATATCTGGGGGAAAAAAATAAAGGTGTCTTAAGAGTTTTAGTTTTATTTTTTTATATTGTTTTCTTGTGAAGACTGACACAATGCAACCATTGCTGAGGAGCAAACCACCACTTTCAAAGACTAAACCCTGCAATCAGTTCATTTCCCAGATGTCCCTCAGGAAGAGATCTCCTGGACAGAGTGATGCGAAAAGACCAAAATGGCCAATACCCCTAACTGACAATTTCTGCTTACTTTTGGTGCCTGACATGCCAATCTCTCCTGAGATATTTAACAGTGGTTTAGCTCAATAAACAGCCAAGAGCCCTTCATCCTCAACTCTATATGCAAACCATATGTTGCAGCTGAAATCTCTGAAGATTATAATTAGAACTGTCCACTCAATTTAAACAAGGTCAAGAATGAAAACTATTCCAAATTCAATAAACAGGCCATTTGAAACTGTAGATGCTGTGGAGGACAAGCTGAACTGCTTAATTGACAGGTAAAGCTTCATTTCTAATCCTCATTTTGATATTGTCTGTAGCCTCAGGAGTCAAAACACATCACTGCTCAGTCCTCAAAATATGCAGAGAAAATGAAAATGTCAGTGGAATGAAAAGAGAGAAAAAAAAGAAGCATCTGTTTGATAGCTGTGTAAGCCTGTGATATGTAAACTGCTTTAGAGTCAAGCAGCCCTAATTAGAGTTTCAAGGCATTCTTCATTAAATATACACACAGAGACATACATATATATATATATATGAGTTTAAAGCAATTATTGAGGTCAGCTAATTTGCAAGAAAATCAGGGTATAAAATTGAAGTAGGGAACATGATAGAACACAGACCCTCAGACTCTTCTCCATCCTTCCACAAAGAAGATCTGCACATATTTCTCCACTTTTAGTCTTTAAAACAAGAAAACCAAACCAAAACAAACCCCAAAACCCAGATCCATTTCTGAATCTCTAAGCACTACACAGCATCTCAGCAAAGTAAAGCCAAAAAGGAAGGCTGATAGTGTTACCAGCCACCAGTGGGGTTATACTAATAGGCGTTTTGGCAACTGTAACACCCTTGATGACTCCAGTTCACATCAATATGAAACCCACACAGATGGACTCATTCTCAGAGGAGAACTCATGCCAGGCTAAGTGAATGACCACATGAAATAACAAGGGAATATAGTCTGAAGAATGACAATCCAGACAAAGGTGTAATTTATGATCTTTAACAATGTTTATGTACTGAAAGAAAGCAGCCTCATTCATTTTCCTGTTTCCTGTACAAAAGAAGTGAATGTACAGGCTGTGAAGAGTGAAGTTGGAAGAGGACATTCTCCCTGCACACTGCAGTTAGTGTGGGCTGAAACACAATAATTAGAGTTTCATGTAATTTCTGCTTAGCAGAAAGGCTTTGAGAGATCACTAACATTAGCACCTTCACCAGAGAACTCCTTCAAGTTTCTCTGACATGGGGCATAAGGGAATTTGCCACAGGCTATCCATTTTTATATACAGTTCCTCAGTACAATTCAGTTAGGGCATGCTGAGAGGTGGGAGGGAGGCAATGGAGGAAAGGATCTATACAAGGAGATGTACTTAATAAGGGACAGCATGATACAGCCCAAACTCTTTGTGCAGATTCAAACCTGAGAAGTCCTGAGGAGGTTTCTATGTTGGGCCATCAGCATCTTCTCTCAGCAAGGTATGACAGTTTGAGAAAACAGTTATGGAATGAAAAAAAAGAGAGAAATTACTGACCTGGTGAGAACACTGGGTTTTGTTAGCAGAAATATTAATTCCCACTTGCTGAGATCAGGAAGTGTCTTTACTACAGGAGAATGCTTAGGGAAATGTCTTCTCCACATACAGTAGGCAAAATATGCAGAAGAAAGTGATAGTCATGCAAACACCTTCATAATCTGGTGCTTCCTGCTTGCAGAACATACATTCTGCTGGTTGGAAACATGAATGGTCTTTGTGACTAATGTCCTGCTTGGGCTAGTAAAAGGCTTTAAGATATCACATAGATAGACTGGTCTCACAAACTGGCTAGAATATAAGCCCATCTTGGGAATAATGGGTTTGGGAGAAGCAATCACCACTCAGAGCTGGATTGTTCAACACGTGAAACACGTACAATGCTGGCACTGTGCTTGCTGTGAGGAGACTCTGCAGGACTAGGAAAACAGGGAAGGGAAACACACACCATTTCACTACCAAGCTCCATCTCTCTGCCAAGCTCACCTAGACAAGACCACAGCACAATCTGTAAAAGCTGGCTCCCTGACATTGCTCTATAGCCATGAGTTCACAGGGTGCTTCCTTGAGAAGCTGCCACGGGCGCTGATCCCCCACCAGAGCTCTCACAGTTGCAGGCTGATCTGCAGCATAAATCACCAGCGAGCAAAAGACAGCACGTTACACAGATTTTCTTGCTCTGCTTCCTTATGACATATATTAGTCGTGACTCTGCAGAGATTCAACTACAAGAAGAGAGAAGTGGCATTAACACATCCCAAACCTGTCCATACCAACTGCCAGGATTGGATCCTAATGAACAATGTCACCAGACACAGAATATTCTACCCCCCGCCTCCCCCCCTCCTTTTTCCTCTTCTCAAGATTAAAAATGACATCAAATTAATCCTTTGATTGTTCCATTTCTATTAGTTGTGTTTGAACTCCTTGGCTGACACTGAAACTCTTTTGGGACAATAACTGTTAACAAGGTTCTCAGGTGCGGCTTTCAAAGATCTGGTATGCAACAATGGCAGGTTTATTTCAAGTTGGTCTTCTAATAAATCCCAGTTAAAGCCCTCAGGTACTCATGTAATTGAAGTTTGAGTAATCCAATATGATGTTGATCAAACTACTGATCTTTTAATAACGAGCTGTAGCCCTCCCAGCAGTTGTTATCTTGCTGACAGTCATGTCTGGATCGCTTCCTTTGGGCCAGTGCTTTGAAGAGAGAAGCTGACAGATTTCTGTTTGGTTTAGATTTTTATCACGAATAGTTTTAAAGCTTTTTTAAGGTTATATCAGACAGCTCATAAAATCCATGGGCATTTCAATAAAAAATGGGATTTCTATTAGTTGTCCCAGTGAAGAACTGGTATTAAATGCTTCTTAAGAGGAATATAAACACCACTTGGGAGTTGTTAGTCCTTGTTTACGTAGCCTGTAGGCAAAGCTATAGAAAAAGCAGTAGTTACCCTGCACAATACTCCCCACTGAAAGGCAAATGTGCACATTTTTCCTCTCATAATTCCCATTTAAAGTGTGAATTGAAGGTTTCTAAGCCTTGCCTCTCGACACAAGAATAATTCAGTTGCAATTTACATTTTCGATGTGCTCAAAGTGAACACCAAAATGACTCATGAGCTGTTTATAAGATGCTTATATTTGCTGGTAAATATCTTGCTACAAAGAAGCTATAATTTAAGTATTCAAAAATCTTCCTTCGGCATAAAATTACTACTAACTGTAATTTTGAAGACCATGATCAGAGCCTTCAATTTCAGGCTTGCAAAGCTCTTCCTACACAATGATTCTTAAAAGTACCAGTGTATTTTCTTCTCTGACAACAGCAATCATTGCATCTCTGTAATTGCAGAAAAAGATTACCTAGCATTTAATTCACATTAGTCAGCTGCAACAATGCCATGCTTCTTTCTTTACCTTTAAAATAAACTAATTATTGTCAATCAGCCCAGTGGAATGTTAACATTCTCCATAACCTGCCTCTCAGAGGTAGTCATAAACGCTAGAAACTAGCTAATACAAACTAATCAGAGCCCTGGAAATATCTCAAAACATATTTGCACTGCAGTCTATCATTTTTGTCACATTATTTCTAAATACTGTATTTTGCCTGGACAATGATAGTCTTTTCATACAGTTACATAGTGCTTTTCATGTAACTATTCAAAGCTCTTCCATTAATTAAATAACATTAAATCCCTGAGCAAGGTAGCAAATGCTATAGTATTTCCAAGCCTTAACTGTTTTCATTGTCAAAAGCTGATCAATAAAGCTTTAGGCATTGAGCAGTCTAGACAGAGAAAACTTTTCAAGCCAGTAAGTTTGCTCATGTCCAGCATTCACAGGATCATTAAGGTTGGAAGAGACCTCTAAGTTCATCAAGTCCAACTGTCAACCTATCACCATCATGCCACTAAACCATGTCACCAAGTGCCACATCTATACACTTTTTAAACCCCTCCAGGGATGGTGACTCCACCACTGCCCTGGGCAGCCTGGGCCAATGCCTGACAACTCTTTCTGGGAAAGAAATTTTCTAATATCCAAACTGGTGCAACTTGAGTCCATTTCCTCTTGTTCTCTCACTGGTAACCCAGGAGAAGAGACCGACTCCCATCTCACTACAACCTCCTTTCAAGGTAGTTGTGAGAAGGTCTCCACTGATCCTCCTCTTCCTCAAACAACCACACTTCCCTCAACTGATCCTCATAAGACTTATTCTCCAGACCCCTCACCAGCCTTGCTGCCCTTCTCTGGGCACACTCCAATGCCTCTATGTCTTTCTTGTAATGAAGAGCCCAACACTGCACACGGTGTTCAAGGTGTGGCCTCACCAGTGCCCACTACAGGAGGACAATCACCTCTGGCCCTGCCAGCCACACCATTTCTGATACAGGCCAGGATGCTGTTGGCCTTGTTGGCTACCTGTGCACACTGCTGGCTCATCTTCAGTCCGCTGTTGACCAGCACCACCAGGTCCTTTACTGCCAGGCACCATTCCAGCCACTCCTCCCCTCTTCTGCATGAGCTCCCAACAGCAAGAACTGGAGAAGGCACAGGCAGAGAAGCCAGGAAGGGGCTGACTGTCATTCTCCCTGTGCTTCACACGACCACTCCTTTCCAAAGATAATAGAAAACTACAGCTCCCACTTAGTATTTCCTTTCAATTAGTAGAACTCATGTGAGGCTTTCTGGATCCTGGAGGAAGACACAGGAGCTGGAAGTCGTGGGGAAGAAGCCTATGTGCTGAGTCTATAATGGGCTGTGACGCACAGGGAGCTTCCCAGCGCCATATGGACTAGACCAGCAGACGCCACGGGGATGAGGCTCTTCGTTTGTTGTTACCTGGGAGGCCTGTGACATCTAGAAACAATTTTTTTCCTTTCACTTGGTGTCAGATCAGTGATCAATAATTCATCTGATACAGCTGAAATGCAGAAGAAGGTGCCAGTTTTCTGTGGTTCATGAATAATACTGTGCTTCTGAAAAGAGAAAAAAACCCCAGGCTGCTTTGGAACACAGCGGATGATGTTCTGCAGGAAACATGACATGATAAGCTGCACTACACCCAACCCTGTGTAATCCTCACCTAACTTGAACACCAACCTGCAGTTGCATGGATTGCTTATGCAAAAGGCTGGTATTAAAATGCTGCAGCTGAATTAAACATTCCAAGAGAAAAAGCTCATTGTAAAAAAAACCCATCCCATCCCTCCCTGAATGGAAAGATATTCCCCCTCCAAGGGAAAAAAGAGTTTTCCAAGATTACCTTGAAATAATCATTGAATTTTTGAAATTTAAGTGGTCTCAATCTGCCCACACAGCTCCTTCAGCTGTTGCTTTGGAGCCTCAGATGAGGATATTGCTCTTGACACCAGCTGCTTCTACCCAATCGGTCTGCATAAAACTTCTGCTTAAAAAGTGAGTGAGAACCAACTGTTCCTGTCCTCAGCTCCAATCAATACTACCATGCATCCAGGATAAACGAGCTCACTCTTCAATAGCAGAATTCACTTTGGAGGAAGCTGTCATAACAGCTAGCTCATCTACCCTGAGGGATATCAGATGTGAGAAATTATGTGGTGGAACTCCCAGCCTTTGTGTGTGTGTAAGGCAGGAGCAGGGAGGCTCTAGCAGCAGGAAGTACAAATCAGGAAAAATCTAAGCAAGTGCAATTAAAATTTTAAAACAAATTACCAGAGCATCACAGAATCATTAAGGTTGGAAGAGACCTCCAAGATGATCAAGTCCAACTGTCAACTTATCACCACCATGTCACTAAACCATGTCCCAATTTGCCACATCTAAATACTTTTTAAACAGCTCCAGGGATGGTGACTCCACCACTGCCCTGGGCAGCTTTGCCAGTACCTAATAACTCTTCCAGGGAAGAAATTTTTCCTAATGTCCAATCTAAGCCTCCCCTGGTGCAACTTCTTGGTTAAGATTGTCCCACAAGTACTCAAAAAATAGGTTGGAAATGTCTGTTCTGGTCCCAGTGATGTATCTGCCCTTCCCTGATTGAAGAGAAACAGGCCAGACAGAAAATTACTATGATTTTGCTGAGTTTAGTATATGACATTTTAATTGACAGGGTCCATGTATTCCCAGTGTGGAATTGAGTGGATCAGGCTTGGGAAGGTGCATAAAATGAGAGCCACATGCCCAAAATGAGCCCACCAAAATTCAGCTCAGGTTCCTGCCTGCCTTGGGCTTGCCATTAAGCAGCATTCATTTAAAAAGTTCAATAACCTACAGTTAACATTAGCTTTACTGGGAGCCTGTTGTAATTTTTACTACTTCTTTTGAGCCCTTTTTTTTGCTCTAGTACTACCACGAAGAGACAAATGCAGAAAGATGACACAATTTGCCTTGGAGAGTGCAACAGCTTCTCACAGCTATTGAACCCATTTGGCTCCAAATGTAGCACAGAGGAGCGTGTGAGGAAGGTCAGACAAAGGACCTCCAGCCTTTGCTTGCTTCTCAAGAGCCAGAGACAAATGCTTAAAGATAAGAACTTCCAAAAAGAGTTAAGTGAAATTATATTCCCAAGAAAGTTTGCAAATGCATCTCTGAGTGTCTTCAAGAGTTGCTGCCTGGATCTTCACCAACATCACACAGTTTTTGTCCCTAAATTCAAGAATTTCCAGAAAGCCATGTAAGTCTGTCTGCATGATGCTAAATAGTGTTTAAATGCACAATTAATCTTTAATCTTAGCTATTATATTTCCCTTCATAAGAAGAGCAAGGGAACCCTTGATTTTTATCAACAGGGATCTGAAACCAAAAGCAGTAATTATGCTTATTATGGGTTACTAAAGATACTGATTTGACAGGTAGAAGCAACCATAAATAAACAATATTTAACATGTAAAAACAGGTATTGCTTCTTGTTGAATTCACTTCAAGTGATCAGACATCTACCAGTATGTACAAAGTAATAGAAAAGAAAACTGTTTATTCTTCAGCCTCTGACAGAATGCTTCACAGCTTTTGTGTATTTTGAAACTTCAACACTTGGAGTTTCTCTGACTTAGCTCTAAGAACCCTTACTGGAGTGCCAGAGTAGCTGAGAGCACCTAATAACAGGCTTGGAAGTAACAAGAAATTAGGATACTACTTCTTTTCCCTATTTTTTTATGCCTCTTCCTTTTTGAATTACTGTAAAAACCTCAATACTTTCAAATACCTTAGTTATCCAGATTGCTCACCCAGGCTCTGCTAAGGTCACAAGATGGAATTGTCCATTCCCCTAATTCTCTGAGGTGGACATTAAGTGGGCACAGTAATTCAGTTACAAATAATTAGATAATTGTGATGCAATTCCTGTAACCAATTTGCTTTCCACATCTCAGAACAAGCTCTTGAAATAGAGAGGGATGAAGGCAGCTGGGTGGCTTCACCTTATCCAGGAGTGCCTTCCCTCAATTGCTCTAGGACTGGATCTCATGCAGAGTGGCACTTGTTGCACCTGCAATCAGAACTCATATAGTTTTCTTTTTCTAAAATATCATTTATTTTCTTTATTCTCCTTCTGCTGAAGTGTCCCTGAAAGTAACTAACTCTGCATCTTGTCATGCCATGAGTTAAATGCAACTTTCTCAGATAAGGAAAAGCATCCTGAATCTCTCCAGGGGACTCCTTTCTCCTGTTCTATTAAAATAAATAAACATATAAATTAAAAAGCTCCTTTGTATTTCCCTAGGGGTGCACAGTATTTATGTCCTTCAGGGTTGGTTGGTTTTTTTTTTTTTCCCCACAGCACATGGCAGAGGCCTGGTGCATTGATTTGCTGGGCAAAGAAAACAGTCCAAATGCAGAATGAGCATGTTTGTTCTCTTAGAGAAAAACAGAGTTTGACAAAGAATAAGTTACACCTCAACCCTTACAGACTACATAAATGCTGAGGTCATTTCTATAAACACTTTCTTGCTCTTGGACAAATCCCTCAGCATTCCTTTTAGCCTAGCTATTAACTCTTCTGTGGCAACAGTGTTTGGAGAGTTCCCCTCTGACCTGGGATCAAGCTAAATCGGTGACACCAGTGACTATTCCATTACTGGGGTAAACAGTGGTGGCCTTGCAAAGTCACACACTGCCTCTGGACACAGCTGCTCCCAAAATCCCTCTGGCAAAAGTCAGGAAACCTGCCAGGCCTTCAAGGTTTGACCAAAACCCCCCAGGGAAAGAGTTGCAGTGATTGCAATATTCCTCTAATCAGTAAAATAAAAGCTTCTTTTCATCAACAGCTAATCATAAGACTTCACTTGTCTCCAAGTTCCTTCAGTTTCCTTGACAGATGAAAGCACAAGCATCTAAATAAGAAATGACAGTTTACCAAAGAAGGTTAACAGAAGGTCATGACCTTGACTTCTGGAGCTTATTCATGTGTGAAAATGTGGGTTTGTAGCTGTAGCCTCAGCATCCCTTACAGAGCTGGACTTCTGCCAATAATTGAGTTTTTAAATGGTATCTCTGTTCAGAAAACACCATTTCTGCTTTCAGTCCTGTTGGAGAATTGTTTCCCCTTAGTATAAAATGTAAATATAGATGAGAGTATCTTTACATCTCATACCATGTCTCACTGCCATTAGAACTAACACAGTGGTACCTCTGCTTAACCAATAAGGCAGTACTGGACACACAGACATTTCTTCTCCCTTCCTCAGAACAAGTCACAGCTTTAGGACCAAATCCACCCCCAGACACCCTCCAGACCACCCCAAAACATTGAGCACCAGTACAGAAGCAGAGGGCATAGAACCAGGCCAGCAGGCACACCCTAGCAGATGTCAAATATGAATGTTGTATTATTTGTGCAGTGATTGAAATCCAAATCCTTTCTCACCATTAATTTCCATCAGACACATGAAGAGTGAGAGGTAAAGCACGAGCTTCCTGTCAGAAGTTGTGATGCCTACGTGACTGTCTGCCAGAAGAGATTTCTCTGTCAGATAAAAAAACCTGAAGCTCTGCCCATGAAGAGTGAAGACTAAAATCTGCAGGATGACATGGAGATAATTAATTTTGAAAGGCTAATCAGTCCACTGCTCTTGCTGCCATTTCTATGTAGATACCCTTCCTACAAGGTGCCTCTTGAGGTAGGTATCCCTCACTGAAATGAAGACTTTACAGACCACATAACTCTGAATGATAGATCCTGCTGTAAGAGTCCCCAGGGAGTGTAGAAAAAATGAAAAAAAGAATTCACAGAATCACAGATTTGTTTCAGCTGGAAGAGACCTTTCAGGTCATTGAGTCCAACTTTAACCAGCACTGCCAGGTCACCACTAAACCATGTCCCTTGGCACCACACCAACGTGCCCCTTAAACCCCCTCCAGGAATGGTGACTGCTGCCCTGGGCAGCCTGAGCCAGGGCTTGACAACCTCTTTGAGGAAGACATTGTTCCTCATGTCCAACCTAAACTTCCCCTAGTGCAACCTGAGGCTCTTTCCTCTTGTCCTATCGCTTCTTACCTGGGACAACAGACTGATGCCTTGAGTCTTACAAACCTTGGAAGGAGTTTGGACCCTGCAAGGTGGGGCGTCCCAAGTTGTGCTCCTTGATCCCCTTCTCCATGTGGCTCTAACTTGCGTCAGAACCACCCAAGAGTGGGAAGGTTTAGTCAGTGCTCATAGCAATAACTTGTTTTAAGATTGACTTGCCTATTTCAGAATCATAGAGTCATGATGGTTGGAAAAGACCTCTGAGATCATCAAGCCCAACCACTAACCTAACACCACCATGCTCACCACTAAACCATGTTCCCAGGCACAATATCTACACATTGTTTGAACTCCTCCAGGTGCCACCTCCCTGGGCAGCCTGCTCCAATGCCTGGTAACCTGTTGTCTTGTTCATGCTCATGGAGCACCATGTCTTGCACACACCTTTGGCACCCTAAAAGACAGAGCATCCCTGTCTTATTCTAGCTATGAAATTTGGCCTCCAGGTCCCCTATAATTGCTCACAAACCCCCCAGCTATTACTGATTAAATCAGCAGGACACTGTTGGATTAGTGGATTTTTATCCATTTTCCCTTCCTTAGCATTAAACAGATAGAGATATCCATCCCTAATTAAAAAAAAAAAAAAAAAGGAAAGCAAGTTATTTCCTGACAACACCTTTCCTTTTTGTCAGAAGGAGGCTCTATTTTGTTTCTGAAAAACAGGATCAATCTTTGCACTTATAATGACTCACTGGATAAAATCTGTACTATTTCCATGGTGCTTTTCTAATGATACACCTTATTTGTGCCTTGGCTTATAAAAAAACCCAAACCCTGTACACCAATTGATCATTTCAGCCACCAGTGAAATAAAACCAACCATGAGATGGATAATGGGAGCAGAACAATAGCACACATCTATTTAATGCTCGAGTTTAGGCTAAAGGGTAACATAAAACACAATCACAGAATCACAGAATGTTAGGAGCTGGAAGGTAGAAAGAAAGAAAAAGATCTAACCACTTGGAACAACCATCTAAGCCTTACTCCTCAAAAAACACTTCAATGAGAAGCTGTTTTATTTTCTTTACTTTATTTCTCTGACTTATTAGCAGCAAAATGACCCCTGTGAGCAATGCAGAGGCATCAATAAAACAGTAAGTCAGTGTCACATCCTGGAAGACCAGCACCTCCCACCAGCATGAAGGATCGTTTGGAAGCTCACTTTTAGTTTATGTAGTTATGAACCACCACATTACTCATATTGTAACACCTGATAGCTAGAAGTTGGCTGAAGTTGGCCTTCTTGCAAGTCCAGTGAGCCATATGGTCATTGTCCCTGTCATCCCCACAAAAGTTTAGGTGTAATTAGTGTCACCTCTGCTTTCACTTGGTTCTATGACTTGAGCCTTTCCAGCTTATTTTATGCTTCTATTTTTGTTTGAAGAATTCAAAAAGCAACTTCAAAATGGCTAATAGCATGTTCTCCTCTAATCCTGGTTAGGTAGCATACAGTGCAAGAATCAGAGAACGGGAATCACAGAAGGTTAGGAGTTGGAAGGGACCTTGAAAGATCAGCTAGTCCAACAAAGGACCTCTGAAGACCATCTAGTCCAATGGTAAAATGAAATCCTTCAAGAAAGGAGGTTGTGAGATACTGTGCAACAGGAAAAGATGGTTTCTTGTGCAAAGATGGCAATAGGCTTCATTAGAAGCTACCTAGCAACTTTCATCTTGAGACGATCAGAAACTATCAACAATACACTTCCTACAGCAATGAAATGCATTCCAGGGTGCAAGCCAGGCACACAGCCACTGCACACAGGATTATATGGCAGCAAACATCCATTGCCTGTGTTTTAAGTGGAGCTCAAGAAGCAAGACCTGCTTTGGCCTACATTACACTTTGGCTATGTTACACCTGGCATCCAATGGTGCCCAAAATGTAGCGAAGGGAGGTCACAGGCCAGATGGGCTTGCTCACACTCACTGTGTTTACCAGTGCATCTTCAAGAAGCCTAACTGCAATGCCTTATGTGTTCTAACATCAGGCTAGGTGATGCTCTGCTTCTACACAAAGTCAAGCTTCTGCATCCAAACAAACTCTACACCATAATGCACTAACTAGACTTAGATTTCCCTTAGGAAGAAGGCAAATAGGTTTCCATAGCATGTGGTTTGAAATCCTTTTTTATTCAGTTAATCTCTGGCTGTGGAACTGTGATTGAAATGCAAAAATGAATGTGTATTTTCTGATAAGAACCATTTTGTTTTAGAGACAGACAAAATGTTATCAAATGTCTACACTTCCTCCAAGTTTTCAAATCAATGATGGAAATTCCATAAGCAGAACATGGCACAGCCAATCCAGGTTAAGTGATAACATTTTGTCAAAAAAGAAAACTAAACCCCAACCCTTTGAAGTGTTCTTACAGTTACATCTTCCTAATCCAGACATGAGAAGATCTGCGCTCTTGACAACTCTGAGTATATGCTCTTCAGCTGGCTCTAGATAAAAGCTAACATTTCCTTTCCCTTTCCAATGTCTCCTCTGATTTATGAGCAATGAGACACAGAACAGAACATTACCTCCACATGATTTTCCGTCTTCCTCCAGTTTCTGGCCAGCTGGACATTTGCAGTGGTAGCTGCCGATGGTATTGCAGCACTGGTCATGACAGCCACCGTTCTCGGTGGTACACTCATTCACATCTGTTGGAAGAAAGCATGCAGCAGTCAGGACAGAGAAGGCATTGACCACATTACCTTGTCACCTGAGGACAATCAGGTGCAATCCTGATGTGACAAAATGAGAAAGTTACTGAGATGTACAGCAAAAGACTCTGAAAGGCAACCACAGGAGCAGTGACTCCCAGCTATGCTGCTGTGCTCCCAACCTCAAACCAAGAGGTGCCACAGTGGGATTTTCCTCCCCCACTTCTGCACCAGGTAAGCTGCAGAGTCCACCCAGCTCCAGCTGTAGGCTTTGCCCCACTCACCAACTGCCCACTGCTGTGCAACAAAGCCAGGGATCAAGTTGGCCTGCATGCAAAAGTAGAACTTTACACATTACAAATGAAGAACATTAAAGAAACACATATATAAGTGAATGAATAAGAACCACATAAATAAGTGACTAGGCAACAGCAGAGAAAAATCAATAGTGAGGACATTTGCTTTCTAACCCAGACACTCCTATACCATGTGTAAGAATTTCTGAAGAAATGTGATGGAAATCCTCAGGTCAGTAACATTGCTCTGTTGAACAGGGTCAGAGCCAACAGATGGTATGGAAGTCTTTCCAAATCAGAAAATTTGTCAAAAAGAACAGTAAATGTAACAAAACCAGCAGATATCTGCTGCACTGATTCCAGATATTCTGGAGCACACACTTGTGTAATGTTTCCTTGCCTGCTTTGCTCTCTCTGAAGTGTTAATGTCACCCAGACACATAATTCATCAGTGCCAGGGGTGTGCAGGGCCAGCAACAAACCTGTGTAAGAATAATGAGCTGTGAGGATCTTTTTCTTCAATGTTTTTGACAAATGTCTTGGACTGGCTCAGTGTGCTGGAAAGGGGAAAACCAGGGCTGAGGGGACACAGCACCTTCTCAAAGCCTGGCATGAAGACACAGGTGACAGATCTCTCAACCACAAGACCTTTGGCACTGGTAGAGATCACACATCACACTCAGGCTACAGAGCAAGAAATCAGGAGGAGGAAGATAAAGCAACAGAAGATAAGCATCATGATGCCTGTAAAAATTGCAGGCAGTTACTTCATATTAGTAGCACTCTGTATCTCCAATAGGGAAAACAGGCTTTTCAAAACACTTCTAATTAGCCTCTGGCTACAAGAAATAAAGAAAAAAAAAGAATCTCACATTTATGCAAGAGAGATGAGAGCCTTTCAGCTGCAATCCTTAGCTGTTAAAGTCTGAGATTTACCAAGGGTTGTTAGTTCTTTGGTGAGCTGAAATTTACTAGCTCATTTCTGATCCTGCCTAAAAAAAGCCAAAAGTTACAGGAGATTTTGGGGGAGGTTTGAGACTGTTAGAAAGCTAACAGCAAAGTGCATTGTGAAACACCAATATTTTATAAAATGTAGCTGAAGAGGCACAAATTCACTAAACCAAACTCACTCCTCAATGGCTCTAAATTCAAGTGTAATGTCCAACCCAGTGAACCTTCCTTTGTCCTAAGTGATACTGAAAAACATTATGTAAAAAGTGCTGTAAAGCTATGCAAAATAAGAGTAATAATAATAAAAAACTCAGTTACCTCAGAGCTACCCAAGAAACCAAACCCTGACTCACATGAAGTCAGCAAGGCTCATCTCGAGTCGATGGCAACACCACTCAGACAGAAACTTTGCAGAAGAAAAACACTCCCCTCTGCCCAAAAATGCAAGGAAAAAAAACCCCACCCCAAATCCTACCAAAATAAGACATGCATCTGTTCCCTTCTCTTCAGCAAGAGACAGGAGAGACCATATGACAGATGACAGATTCGAGACGTGTTCCTCAAAGCGCTGGGAGAAGGCAAGTGAGCGCTGAGCATCATGCAGGAGATCGACAAAACAGGCATGTTCCAAGTGATTTACTCCCTCTAACCAGCAGACATCTTGATGTGCCTTGTGGTAATAAACAGTAATGAGCCACATAATAACCCTGGCTCCA
Organism: Galbula dea; assembly: GCA_013399015.1. Taxonomy (NCBI): domain Eukaryota; kingdom Metazoa; phylum Chordata; class Aves; order Piciformes; family Galbulidae; genus Galbula; species Galbula dea. The sequence goes on along the minus strand of VWZX01007345.1, from coordinate 3,038,956 downwards.
CAGCTTCAGCTCCTATTTATACTAACAGTATTGAAAACTAATAAAATCTCTTGCCTCCTTTTTTTTTGCTTTGATTTCTTTTCCCAACAAATAACTTTCTCCTTCTCCTCTGTGTTTAGCACCTAGAATCCTACACCAGCTTCTGGCATAAAATATTCCCTAAGTGATGTGGTCTAGGATATACAACTCAATTTATTAACACCAATGTCTGCGTTTGGAGCCAAAATATTGGAAGAAAACCTTTCTAGCTGAGGAGCTAATCATTATCCTCTTGATTTCACTAGAGTATAATACATTGGGAAGTGTACAGTGCTATTGCATGCTAATGTATAGAATGCTTTTTCTCTTGATTGCAGTGTTTCTAGTAGCAATTGGAATGGTTTTCTTTCTTGTTCAGCACTAAACACTGCAATCCACCTACAAGTTGTGCCCCCAAAACAATATTGGTGTTGCACGACTGATATCCTCCTCATCATCCTCTTCTAACTCTGTCTTCTTAATGCTCTGTCCAGGATTTTCTTGTCTCTGCCTCAGTACTTTTTATCCTTTGATGAAAGGTTTTTATCCATTTCTTTGCTGCGTCTTGCACCAAAAATCCACTGCTTTCTCTATTGTATGACTTTTCATCAACATGTCTCTTTAAAACAAATACCTCATCTAAAGCTAATCATCATTAACTCAGAAATTAAATGATAGTTTGACACCAAAATAAGCTTTTTTTGATATAGCTCCATGTCTACTACAAAGCACACATGTATTGAAGGAATACACTGACTAGGGTTAAAATGTACTAATTTTAACCTTGGTGTTACGAAAATCTGCTCTCTAAGCATCTGCATCCTTCACTGTCCTGTCTCCTGTACAAGATCTTCTCCATTGCCTCTACCCTGCTAAGTTGTTTTGTACAACTCAGTAATAAAGGTCAGATCTTGGCTCAGCCCAAGAAGCACAAAAATAAATGATGTGAATGTGAAGCAATAAAGAATGTGGTTTACATTTGCAAAAAGATGGGTCACATAGCTCTTATAAACCACTATCAGCTGTTCTAGAATCCTAAAGTATTCAGAATTTTAAAATTCAATTACAGCCTTACCACTGTAAAAAAAAAAAAGGGAAAAGAAACTCAAAACCAATTCTGCCAAATGAGAAATTTCTGTCTGCTTTCCATACCCAATGTCACTCAAGGTTGCAAATATATTTGCCTGTTGAATAGCAAGAAAAAACAATGACAGAAAATTTCTGACATGTAACCACCTTGACAGGTTAGGTCTGACAAAAGTTCAATGTCATCAAGACTATCAATCCGTCTGTGATGACATGCTGCAGGTGCTTCAGGAAAATGAATGCGATGTTTGCTACTGCAACACTTCACTTTCATTTATAGAGCCAATGTGGCAACACAAAAACATCATCCATGGGACATGCTCTGTGTGAGCTCTCAATCCTGCCATGGGAAGTCTTCAGGGAAAAAAAGAGAAAACAATGAAAAACTCTTTTAGTCGGAGGAAGAGGAGGCTCTGGGGAGACCTCCTCTCTTTCCACAACTACCTGAAAGGAGGTTGGAGAGAAGTGGCTGCAAGTCTCTTCTCATGAGTTACCAGTGAGAGGACAAGAGGAAATGGCCTCAAGTTGCACCAGGGGAGGTTTAGATTGCATATTAGGGAAGATTTCTTCCCTGAAAAAGTTGTTAGGCATTGGCCCAGGCTGCCCAGGGCAGTGGTGAAGTCACCATCCCTGGAGAGGTTCAAAAACCATCTTGATGTGGCACTTAAGGACATGATTTAGTGGCAGAGTAGTGATAGGCTGAAAGTTGGACTTGGTGATCTTAGAGGTCTCTTATGATTCTTCATCTAAATTAACTTGATGTTAACTTTCTATATGATCTGTCTACTATCTGTGTGGAGAATAAAAATCCACAGCCTGTTTTAAACCCACTACTATTCCAAAATGTGGATTGTAGACATGTGCCTGCATCCCACACTCCCTGCACATGTGGCATTATAGAACAGCTCTAGGTAAAAAAATGATTTTTTGTCCAAAAACCTCATCAAATATTCAATGTAAAGGAAGCATGCCTTTTTTTCCCATGAAACAGACCACCTTTGCCCAATTAAATAGGTCTAGGAGCCATATGCTCAGTGGAGGAGGACTGATTACAAGGTCTTCACTACTCCAAGGAAAACAACTCTTCACCAAGTTTCTATACAAGCCTGGATGACTTCATATTTCCTACAAATAAATGAAAACTTTAAATACAGCAAAAACTGGGTAAAGTATTTTTCATTGGTAATTCCATTTGGAAACCTAACAGAAATGACCTGCACTATTACTAGCTCTCAAATGTAGCAGGGAGATGAAGGAAAACAGTCTGAAAAGTAGAAATACATCAGTGCAGAAGTCTCCCCTTTACATTGAGCTAGTGGTGAGGGCTACAGCTCTGCAGGTCCCTCCGCCTGGAGCTGAATTCAGCATCTTGAAAGACCACCAAAGGATTAAGTCTGCCCTGAGTGTATGACTGGATAGACCAGCTGAAGCAGAAAACATCTGCACCAAGCAGAAATGACCCTGCAAGGGAAGCCCCTTGCTTTGCAACAACAACATAATGGAGAAAATCACCATTTAATTTAGGCAGCAAGTTGTGTGTTCAGATTTATGGGACACCACCAGCCTACCCACTGCCTACAGGTGAAAGCATTTTTAAGTGCATTTTACCAAGCTCAACACGTTTATGCAACATACATGAACAGAAAGATCCATTCTTAAGCTACCAAAAAGAATCTCCTAACTGCAGCCTGGAGCTTTCAGTTTTTTTCTGGGGTTTCTGTATTTCTCAGCTGTAGATGAGCAACAACTTCATTTATTTCATGCAACCACATGCAAACTTGCCATCTCGGTGCCCAGCCTTTGGGGCTCACCTGTGCTCTGACCCGTAAGGCGCTGACTTCAGCGCATGGCAGAGCTCGCTGGACTTGTAATAAGTTACTGAAGTGGAGTAAAATCTGGCAAACCATTCCCATTGTTTTTGCAATAACACATGAACAAAGCCCACCAGCACAGAGAGGGAAGCTGGTTTTGATTAGTTTAAAAGTGTTAACATCCCCTGCTTCCATTAGGGGTAAAAGCAACAAGAACGCAGGGAGACAGCATTTCACTAACACCACTTCTAGGGATGTGGTTTAGTGGCAGGGCGGTGATAGGTTGATAGTTGGACTTGGTGATCTTAGAGAGTCTCTTCCAACCTTAATAATTCTGTGATTTTGTGAAGCTGGTCTGATTTCAGGAATCTAAAGGTTCAGTGTCATAGAATCATAGAATTATCAGAGTTGGAAAGGACCTTAAAGATCATCTAGTTCCAGCTCCCCTGCCTAGCAGGACACTCCTCTTTATATATTTTATCCTATATCTTTCAGAAAGATGTTGGGTTACTCTCTTTAACAGGCACTGGTAGCTTATATGTTGACTTTAACAGCAATTTAGAAATGTGAATTCCTAACTCAGAAAACATAATTCAAATACTTTCAGGCACAAACCCCTCATAATGGTTAGAATCCAAGCCTAAATATAGTTTATAATGTGCACCTAAATACACCTATAACTGTAATTCAATGTATCTGAGTGCCCAGCACATGAACAAAGGAGTGTATATGCAAGCGGATTAAAATTGGCTTTTCTAAGATGCTACAGGTAAGCATCTGCAAATCATAACACACAACTTGACAATTTCTCATTTATATCTGAGTAATTTAAAACAATTTTTAACAAGTGTTAAAGATCCAGTGAATAGGTAGCTCCTTAACTTACTTACTATTTTAGATGCTGCTTTTTAAAGTTATGGCCCAGATGGTCTGCAACCAAAACCATATGTTTAAAAAAAAAAAACAAAAACCAAATTCTGAAACCTGAGAAAGTTGATTTGAACTTTAAAGGCCACAACTCGTTCACACCAATGCATACCCAACATACATCATACCAACGTCACACGTAAATATAACACAGGGAGCAACCACCCAGAGGCCAGGCTGCTGAGTAGAACACACCCACCCCAAAGACTGGCTTTCTCTTTTTCTTCATTTGGTGCAAGAGCTTTGTGTAACAGTCACCACTGAAGAGGGATTGTCTCTAAAACATAAATTGCACCCATCACTTCCAGCACTAACCATAAATTATCTGCCTGAATAGAAAACAAAGCTGCTCATTCTGATAGCTGAGCGCAGCCCTCCATGCCTATTGATTAAGCACTCTCAATGCTTTATTAGGTTTTCTTCCTCCACAAAGTCAATAACAGGATGAATTTTTCTTCTTGGGCTGTTATGAAGTATCGTAAATCTGAGCTGCTATTAACAAGCATCTGATTAGTGGAGGAAGCTTATCTCAGAGTTTGGCACAGACTCTTTGTGCGTGAACTCCCAGCAGACACCCATCACTGCCACTGTCTCTATTGGCAGCTGCAGGACTTGTGCTTTCACAGGTTAGCACTTCCTCTTCTTAATTCCCCCTCCTTTCTTTTGTTTTTTTCAATACATCACTGCTGCACTCATTCCTCTCTATCCCTTTGTCACAGTCATACAGGCAGAGAACAGCAGTCTCGTAAGGAACACCTGCATGGCCCACGCTTCCCACGGGTGTGTCTGTCTGTCTGTCTGTCTCTCTCTCCCCCCACCCCATGGTTTGCTTTCTTCTGTTACTGGGGCACTAAACAATCCCATATCATGAAACTTAGATGCCAAACCAAAATCCAACAAAGCCCCTTGTTAAACATACTTCTTTACTATTAATTTTCCCTAATTAAAATCATCATCTGAAGAAACAACCAAACAACTTCATCCATCATTTGCACTTGCTCACATTGAGAATAACTCCTTTGAAGTCAGAATCAAACTCTGCAGAGGGAAAAAACAGGCTTAAAGTTTAACCAATTGAAACAACAAGCTCTTAAACCCCAAGACGCCAGCAAGCACTGCTGGGTTAGACTAGATGTCATCTGCAGTAGGAGAGAACACTCTGTGCCCTGCTGCAGGTATGCAGGTGGCCTCTTCCACTCCAAGCTTTCTTTCTCCTGCTCTCTGCTAACTAACATTCAGTTTCAGTTCTGAAAATTGGCATTTCAAGGTGCTTTGAAAATCTTTATCACTGGTTATGGCAGTTCCCCATAACAACATGGATTGTCGCTCTCTCATTTTGTTTTCCTTTCTTATTTTCATACCTGATGTCCTAATCATCAATGACATTTTGCAACAATGACTTTCAAAATCAAACAGACATGTGAAAAAATACCAGCTTGATTTCCTTTTTTTTTTTTTTAATTACTCCTTCTTTAAAATTCTCTTTCAAGCAGGAACAACTATTGCCTAAAAGTGACATGCAGGACCTAGAGCTATATAGATGTGGTGCTGAGGGACATGGTTTTGTGATGACCTGGCAGCTCTGGTTAGCAGTTGGACTTGGTGATCACAAAGGTCCTTTCCAACCTGAACTTCAGTATGATTCTGAACCATGCACTCTACACTAAGCAGAGTAACTAAAATGAGGGAAGGGGGGGGGAAATATCTATCATAGTACAATGAAGTCCTGTAATAATACTCATTTTTAATACACATTTTCCTGGATGAGGCATGAATAATGCAAAAAAAATCCCAGAACATCTGAATTAAGGAACAACAGACTAACAGATGCTAATTGGCAATGATTACAGATGATTGTGGAGTATGACTGGAACTATGATTACAAACAGAGCTTCTGCATCCAGCCCAAACCTCAAGTACTGTTGCTGCAATTAAAGATATTTTATCAAATTAGACAAGTGTTTGCCTTTGCCTGCTAGGATGGTTAGGAGCAAAACAGAAAAGAAAGCATCATTTGCCTTACTGCAGCTTTCCTTACATCAGAGCTCTGTCAAAGTGGATTTCTTTCTGCTTTGACTTTTTATGCCACAAAATGGAGCCTAAAAGAAAGAGTTTGGGACTCTGCAGCGACATCCCCAAAAGCCCTTGCTTTTACCCTGAAAATCCATTCTCTTTCCAGTTTATCTAGCCTCTAGTCCCACCAAGCACTGGTTATGCACAAACAAACAGGAAAAGACTTGTAACTTCAAAAGTTCAATTCCACGCTGTAAGCCCTTAAGTATTTTGCAGGCAAGCAAACACTCTTTAAAGATCATTTCCAAAACACCATTAGCAAGTCTTCAGGACTCTTAGCAACTGGCTTTCTTTTTTGCTTTGAGTGCCCAATCCATGAGCTGCAAACACTTCTCTCCAGCCCAGCCAAGTCCCAGTGCCTAAAAGGGGAGTTCACAAGTGCACCTTGATCCCAAGACAGGTTTTCACCTTGCTGCCTTCTGCTTTCCTGGGTGAGAAGACCAGTATAAGGTTTTTAGTCACACATTTCTCACACGCAGTTGGTCACACACTAGGGCTGGCTCCTTCCCAGTATTTTCTATCATTCCCAACAAGATCACAGAATCATAGAATTGTCAGAGTTGGAAGGGACCTTAAAGATCATCTAGTTCCAACCCCCCTGCCTGCAGGGACACCTTCCACTAGATTAGGTTGCCCAGGGCCCCATCCAGCCTGGCCTTAAAAGCTTCCAGGGATGGAGCTTCCACAACCTCTCTGGGCAACCTGTTCCAGTGTCTCAGCACCCTCATGGTGAAGAATTTCCTCCTAATATCCAATCTAAATCTACCCTCCACTACTGTGCATCCATTTCCCCCTAGTGCTATCACTACCTCACATCCTAAAAAGTCCCACACCAGCTTTCTTAATGATGTCCAACTTTCCTCTCTTGCTGCTGTATCTCAAGAAAATTTACATGCAGAACTTCAGCCTCTCCTGCAGCTCCCCATGATCTCCTATAAATCAGGTCATCAGAATTGAATTGGAAAAGGATATAGAAAAACAAGTATGTTAGGTCATTTCTTAAAGCTTAGCATCTACAGCCATTACACTTTCTACATCTCCATAAGAACTAGTTGCTCCCACATTTAAAAACTATGGAAGCAACCTGGATTTAAGCTATGAAAAATTGTGGAGGTTCTCAAGCCAAGGCAGCTAGAGAATGACAGCCAGTATATCTAAGTGTAAGTAACCTGGAGGTACCCATGGGTTTGCTAGTGCCAACATCTTCAGGACCAAACACAAGCTCAGTCATCCAGCCCTGTCATCCAAGCAAGAACAGCAAGGAAACAAAAGCAGCAGCTCACACATTCTGTTCAACTTGCTGTATTTTAAAGAGATTTAAGACATCACATCCTATATAGAGATAAGGATGTATTTATATCTTGTACACAGAGATAAAAATAGAGCTGTACATTGTTGATGCCTTTGAGACTCACCAGAATAACCATTTCAGCCAGACATAAATACACTTGGCTCCAGGTAAAGCCTGCAACAGTGGGTCAAAAATTGTTCTACCAGTCAGTGGTGGCATACTTTGGTACCCACATGAAACCAGGGATGTTTAAAAGCTCTGCTACACTATTACTTTACAATACATGCAGGGCAGGAGCCTGAGCAGGGCGAGGACAAGTCAGTGAGGTGCAGGAACAGGGAATTGGGTATGACAGGAACAGTTTACTTGGATATTGGCTTCCAAACATCCACATGAAGGAAACTCAAATCATGGGTTTGGCTTCTAGTTACAGAAAAGATGAAAAAGTACTATTAGAAGAGTAGAATGGTGTTTATTCTAGCTTTGGCTCTGCTCTATTCTGTACTCACAAAAAGAACTGATCAATCCAAGCAAGTGTATGGCTCCTTTAAGACTGTAAAATAAATGTCTCCAACCCAGGAGTGTCCTCACTTCCACTGCAACACTATGGAAAAGGGACACTCATATCTTGAAGCACTCCACAGGAAAAGTTGGTACTTTAGTTGTCATTGAGGCAGGCTGTCACTTGGTACAAAATACAACCTGATGTCATGCCAGCAGAGAGGCCAGAACCATAACTGCAGACTGATGGAGGAACCCCTAGCAGAAAGCACATCCAACCACCCTGCTTGCCTCCAGCCCTGGCACAGGACCAAAGTCCCTGCCCTAGAAGTCTCTGCTTAACACACAGTCAGGCTCATTATTACAATGGTATGATCTAAGCAAGCTAACAAATTAAGCAGCTTAAATTTCAGGGCACCCCTATTGTAATAAGCCAGTTCCTTACCAACTATTCTATTTCATAATATAATTAACCCCAGGACTAAGCATGTGAGCAAATTAGTTCATTTTTCATATGAATAATGAAACCCTTTTTTTTTTTTTCCCCCACCCCTCAAACCATTAGGAACTGAAATGAATATAAAAGGTTTCTTAGCAGAGAAAGGATGATGTGTGCCCAGCTTCTGGTTTAGAATTAGAGTTCATTATTGAGATCTAAATGGAAGCTCCTATTTTCTTCTCTTATTTTTCTTAATAGTTGTCTCCTTGCCAGTCAATGTCAGTCACCATTAGAACAGCCTCTACTCATCATCAGAGAGAGCCTGGGATTATGAGTTCATGTTTTTCTTTCTTCCTATGTCTTTCTGAATATTCTCTTCCATCTTTTGTCTTCCATTTCTAGATCTTCCTAACAGTTACTTCCTGCCCTGAAAACAAATCCTGCACTAACTCTAGTTGCAAAATCATCTCACTTTCTACTACAGAAAAGAACAACTCTGCAATCATTCCCTGCATGGCTGAAACACAACCACACAACCAGGTCACTCATTTACAAGAGACCTAAATGAAAACTCCTCCTTTGGTTTACACAGATCTATGCTGTTCCTCCATATCTGCACTCTGTCAATGTGTCTTCCAGTAACTGATCTTCTGTGTCAGGGGCAAAGGGACCCATGGGAAAAAAGGAAAAGACAAAATTAAACCTTTTTCATTTTCAGTTTCATTTGTAAAGAAACCCAAGGGAAGTCATTATTCTCAGAGACTTCATTGCCTAATTTGTCTTCTGAATTCTTCTAACTTATCTGACAGCAATGGGTGCTTGTTAACCATTGCTTATTGTGACTGCAGGCCAGGTTGGCCAAGGAGTACAGCAGCAACAGCAGCTCCACAAAGAGGAGCCAGTGGGTGCTTCAGAAAGGCTGCTCTTTTTATTTAGTGCTTAAAGGGAGTGGAATATGTCAGAAAGGTCTGGATCCTGCTCACCAGAAACAGCAGTGAGGCAAGCATCCTCTAACTGGAAGGGAATTCCCAAGAAGGAATTCAAGCAGGACACTTAAACTTGGATATGGAGGTAGACTAAGCTTTAAAAGCCAAACAAACAAAACAAAAAAAGAGGTGCACAAACCATTAATTCACATATATTTTTTTTTACCAGTGACAACCTGAACCCAAAGGACTGCAGAAAGATTTTCTTTTTCCAGTTAACTACCAATGAGTAGTGGAGAACAGCTGTGATTTCTCAGGGCCTTTCCTAACAGAAGAGCACAAAGGTCTCCTTTAAAACCAATAAATCAGGCTCAGCATGATGGTGTAAGTCAGACACTCTGCAGAAAGAGCCATTTGGCAGAAAGTTCCCTCAACCTGACACTGGCATTTGAACCTGAGACCTTCCCTGCTTCTGCAAGCACATCTGTTCACCACGTGTACTGACTGTGATTAGCAGAGGTAGCAGACTAAGTTTTACAGCCTGGGAGTTCTGGTTATAAAAACATGTGATCTCAAGGTTTTTTTTAACTGTCAAATGTCAAAGGTGATCACAGGAAGAAATTGGAGGGCTGAAATTGTTAATCCTGCAGTGCTAAAACTGATTCATTCCAGAGCCAGAAAGAGTCACTTTCATGTAACCCAAACTTTATATTCTGGTTCCCCATATAAACTAGATTTGCCTTTTAAATCTATCTGGATGTCAGGCATCTGGTTTTGATGGAGTGCCAGACCCAGGTTTTTCAGGGGGTATAACCAAAAAGTAATTTTGCATTTGTGTTTTCAGCAAGGCATCAGGGAGATGGAGTAAATAACATACAAGTTCAAAGTTACTGCATCAATTGGTCTTTTCAAACATGATCATTTTACACTTTAAAACATGCATTCCTCAAGCTCCCTCCCTGCAAATTTTATGTTCCTTACCATTAACAAAGGGTACAGCATTGTAAAATCTTAAATAACACCAATAACACCACACTCCTATAAAACTGTTGGGTTTAGGATAACCAACTGTATTTCTTTGAGCATCAATAAGGTCAAAGTATTAAATTTAATACTCTTAAACACAACAGGTATTAAAAAGAATTTCAAAGTTCAATTGTAGATGTTCAACAAATTAAAAACAGACTTCAAAGGGCAAACACTATGAGGGGCAGAAAAATCCAAACCTGGGCATAGAAGCTGTGTGGAAACAGCTATGTATCCACCCAGCACCTGTGTGCAGCACATACAACTTAGGCAAAGACGAGTATATTCCACAGACACGTGTATTGTTTGGACTCCAAGCCCTGTTTTCAGAAGAGTGAGGGAATGAATTCAATAAATATGTTTACCTTGATCTTTAGCTCACTCTTGGAGAACACTTAGAGCATCTAATTTAACCAAAGCTCTTCAAAGCAAACGCTGCTGTCTCTTCAGCATGTGGAAAAAACAGTTGCACAACGTACGTCAGAAGAATCCAAGGCTGAACAGCTTGGCCTGAGCATCCCCCAGACTGGATTGAGCGCTGTGCAAAGCCAAGACTTCTCTTCCTCTATACATAAGTCCCTCCTAGGCATGAGCATTTAGGCAGGAGAGAGGCAGGGCTGGAGCTGTAGGTCGATGCCAGTTCACAGCTCCAATTCCACATTTGGAATTTCACCCTTCGCTTCCAATCAAAAACTAAATTCCTCACATTCAGCCCAGGCTAATCACTTTTTTGCATGGAAGAGACAGCCAAATTCATTCTGATGCACAAAAGGAAAAGTGTGATATATGAGCAAAGCACATGGAGTCTAATGTTATGGATGGCTCTGAAAATCTAGGCAGAAACATACGTCGCTCCTCACGTCGGAGCTGTTGCCAACAGTTACCACCTAATGTTGTCTGAGACACTGCAGTGATTTCGTCTTCAAAGGGAAAGGCAAAAGACTCTGGTACCTCAGATCCCACCCTGCTGTTACTGATGGCAACAGTGAATTTTGAACAACAGCAGAACATTCCTAGAGAAGGCAGTGATCGTCTCCATCACAGGCGATGTGGTCACTGCATGTGTCCCTGTGTTACTTCAACAACATGCTGCCCCCAAATCCTGAAAGCTAGCTGTGAAGCTTTCTGGTGAAGGAACTGAAGCAATGAGGCCATCAAGTTGATCTTCAAGTGCAGGGTACTTTAGTTGTGATTTTGACTTTCTCTGTGTACCCTGCACCACCGCTTTGGCCCATCTGGAAGTTTACATCAGTCATAGTACACTTTGGGTTGGAAGGGACCTTTCAAGGTCATCTAGTTTAACACCCCCCTTGCAGTCAGCAGGGACATCTTCAACCAGATCAAGCTGCTCAGAGCCCTGTCCAACCTGATGAGCATTGACAGTGAAAAGAACTGATAACATGTGGATACTTCTGCACATCACTATTTTTCTTTAAATGCAGGAGAGGTGTGAACAGTGACCAGCACAAGTAATGCCAAAACCTGGTTACCACACCATTAGTGCACAGGTTCAAAGATGGGAGAGGAGGAAATTAATAGTTTAACTTAACAGGTAACCTTCTATATAACATAAAGCTAAGTGCAAAATACTTTCAGGTAATATTTTTACCTTATTTCTTCCTTTTCCCCCACCTTAGAAGCTGTACACTTCTGATTAAATCAAAAACAGGTCGACCACAGGGGTTTTTTTAGGGTTTTCCCCTCAAATGCTGAAGTATAATTATAAGATGGGGGGGGAGGGAAAGAAAATTACAAATTCAACCAAGGTCATTAATGTGCAAAATGCAAATTGTCTCCCATTTGTCAAAGACCCTGGGGAAGTCTAGAGATAATTGAAATGATAGATGAACAGAGGAGACTAACTGCTAATGGTCTGTATATCAATGAATCAATGTCACATTTATGAAGGGCTTTGGGAAATTATTTTAAACACTCCATCTATAGCTGAAGTTTAGCCTACTTTTTCTTTTTAATGTTGAAAAAATAATGATAAAGTTGAGTTTATAGTTCCACAAGTGCAAATTTCTGCTCAAAGCAAGACACGGAAAAACTGCTTATATTTGTGCCAGAAATGACCACATTTCTCAATGACCAGGGATTATGGTATATAACTAAGGGCAATATATATTTCAGAGTTAATCAAATACAGAGCCAGCCCTCACCCTCAAAGCTTTTAAACTCATCTCTCCTCCTGTGCATCTCATTTCCTGTAGAATTTGAATAAATTGGGGAAAAAAAAGGGGGAGTACACATAGCACTGATTCTCACACTTATCCTTTTTCCTTGTATTTCCAGTTACAAACTGAAGTGCTTACAGCAGAGGTTATTTTCAGATGTGGTTATGGGGCACTGACCAAGCAGAAACAGGGAGAAGAGAAAGAAAACATTTCCTTTTTAAACAACAACAACAAAAAAGTGAATCTTGGAGGTAACTTTGGTACAGTTGCACAAAAAATAAAATCACATTTCAGCTTCAAAAGAGGAAACAGCACAAACCAGTAAGTGACTGCAGAGTCCTCTCCCAGTCCTGTAGGGGTTGGGGTACATTAGGAAGTGACAAGTGAGGACAAGGCATAAATAAAAAGGAATTTGCAGCCATTTGGGTTGAAATTGTAAATAGTTTGGGAAGAGGGATTAGTTTAGAGGGTTTATTATATTTATATTATGTGTGTGTCTATGGTTTCTATTTCTTTATCTTCTCCCCAGTATTTTTCTGCTTTTCTTTCCACACAACAGGACAGGGTCAGAAGAAGAGAAATCAGTAGGAAATCTGAAGGCTTTTCTATCAAAAAGAAAAGCTCTTTCTAGCAAAAACAACAAGAAAAAAGACCATCATATCCCATTTAAGTGGCAGCTAGCAACACACTGAAGCAGTTAGTATCACTCCAAAGTCACCTGAATTAAATCCCTTCTCATTTTCACTCTGACAGAGGGGACAAGGAGGAGAGGTGAGTTTTTACCAACAGGCTGTAGGCTGGAGAGAGATTTGCTTCAGTCTGAAAATAGCACCACGACCTCTCAGCTTGTGAAAACATCAACTAATCTGGAAATTACATCTGGATTTCCCCAGAGTTTGAATAAGCTGGTTACATCTAAACCATCCAACTGATTCCCCTATTATGGGATTTGGCACATGAAGCAAGCAAGAGAATAAGGCTCTCAGGAAAACATCACTGTCGGAGAGGAAACTTTGCTGCTGTCTGAGAACAGATGAAACCAGGTAAAAAGTTCACACTGGATTTTCTGCTCGTGACAATCTATAACCACAACCATTTCTAAAAAGAACCAAGAAGTTTCATCACTCTGCTGAGAAAGCAAGGAGGGATTCCCATGTGCTAAACCAGTCTTCTTGATTATAAAACATCACTAAGGATAGTGGAGATCTGGCCCAGCTTCCCTTAGGGTGACAACAGACCTTGATACCAAACTGATCAGAAAGGTAAGGTCCATTCAAGAAAGGATTGCTTAAATCCAGCTGGTGAGAACCAGCTCTGGCCCCACATTGACTGGTCCAATAAAGGCTTGAAGAAATACTTCCCAAAATCTCCACAGAAAGGGGAAGGAATTATTGAGTAAAAGAAAATATGCAGTTTGGGGAAGGGGAAGGCTAGCAACACAGAAAAGAAACAAGTTGTCTTACAAACTAAAGACACTACTGGGGGAGAAAGTCTGCTCTGGGTATTTCAGTTGGTCAGAGAAGGCCTAAAAATACACAAATATAATATCTGTTTGATACTGATTTGCTTATATATACACACCTGCCCTTTCTCCCTCCACTGTCCTTTTAAAAATCTTCATTTCCCTGTTGGTCTTCCTTGGTGTGAGCTCAAACTAACCACTCTTAACAATAATGTAACCAAGTACCAATTGGTGAATAGGAAGGGAAACAGGAGTGCTCCCTCCCTGAAGCCTCAGAGCTGCCCCTTCCCTCCTACAGCCTCCCTTGTCCTCCCCCCCAAACCCTTCCCCCCGCCAAGAAAAGGGGCACAGAGAAGATAGGAAAAAAAAATGGTCTCCAAAGAGTAAGAGCTCCAATAAAGAAATAAAGTTGAGCTTTATAGAAACCTTTAACTTTCCAGTGAAGGTGGACACCAAGTCATTTTCTCTGAGCATCTCAGTTCTGCTGCTTTCCATCTGTGCTGAATTTCCACCTGGGGCTTCATGAAGACACTAAAGGAGCTAAGAACCTGGCTTCTATGGATTTTCAGGGGAACATTAACTCTCCAACACCATGAAGCCTAGTGCTATGTAACAGGACAGGGCCATCAGTCAGTGATTTCACCTTGCAGGGGTAGCACAAGGCTCAGTTAATGACTTTGCCAAGTGCTGCCTCTCTCCACTGTTGTTGTTAGAGCTTACTAATCAGCCAATTAATAAAACATTCCATTCCTTCATTTGCTGCAGAGCATTTGTTCTGCTACATTTTCAGGTTTTTTGAATGAGTGAAAGAGGAGTAAGACAATTTACATGAGTTAATGATACAGTACAAGGGAACTGATCAGTTATTCTGCACCAGGAGATATCTATTTGCAGGGAACAATTTACACACGGTCTTTTCAGGGACATAATTACTTGCAATGAAAGAGTCTCAGCACACTCTGCCACTTGTATTTTTTGCTGTTTCACAGATGGATCTCTCTCAAAGCCTTAAGTGACAGCAGATCACCTGCCACTGATTACCCAACACATGCACAGCGGAAGGTAGGGGAAGAACCTCTCCAGTGACAAGTTTGGATTTCTAAATGAAATTCCCGTCTTCGTTGAGCCACACTGCTTCTGCTAACAAAGTGTTGCCAAAACCCTGGGATAAATTTGCCTCTTTCTAGAGTAAGTTTCCCTCACCTCACATCCACCACTTACTTACTTCTTTCATTAAGATTTTGAGTTCCAAATACAAACTCTTCATTTCAAACCCTCATTATGGAAATACTGCAAACCCAGAAGATGTCACAGTCATTTCTTTTACAGCTTTTCTTTCTGTAGCGACATTCATACTGCAGAATAATTTAGACAGTAATTTAATCACAGGGTTTAGAGGTCCAGCAAATGTTACATTTCCATAATGCCAGTCTTTCAGCAGATAATTTGGTCCTTTGCGTGTGTTAAAAGACGCCATGGCTTGTTAAGATCATCTCAGTACATTGAGCCCAACAGATGAATGGCTGCTTTGTTAATCCACCATATATGTCTAATTTTCCTAAGGATGATTAGAAAATTCTATTTAGAATAAATTCATGGACACCTTCATTCCATCTGAGTGACAAATCAAAGAGATTATTAAATCTCAGAGTCTAGAAATCTCCATAAAATAGTCATAAGTCCTTGCTACGCCATAAATACCCAAACTTCCCTTGGATAAACACTACATTAGTTAGTAGTTTGCTTCTGCTTGCTCTAACTCTGTTATTAAAATGTGCCTCATAACAGGTTTTATAATATTCTCCTAAGGAAGCATGAGCATTTTGTCATTTGGAAGTGTAATATTCTTCTTTCTCTTCTCAAATGCTGCTAAAGGGAATGAAATAGGATGTAAGAAATATGATTGAGTTTCAGTGTGGGAATGCTACTACCCTGGACCCCCAAAAGATACAAGGTGGTAAATCATTATTACTCAAAGAGAAATGGCATGTCTGTACAAGTGATTTCCCAAAGAGTCCTCCTGCCTATTTAAATTTAGAAGAATAATAACCTAGCCAAACAGCACTTCAGGAGCCTTAACACTGAATACTTCCATTTAATACTGTATTTTTGCCTTTTTACTTTGAAGTTGCACATCATATCCTTGTGCTACTGATATTAAAAATGAAATCTCCCTTTTAATTTAAACTTGTACAAGACCAGGATTTACAGCAGAAAAAACTGTTGCATCATCTGGCCAGCCCATGCCACTGCAAGATATTCCTCTATTGTCTGTTACCTCACTTGTCTGGTTTAAAATGTACTGTAGCTAGCCACAGCCAAAATCAATAAGCCAAAAATTACACCTGGAGCTGATAGCACATTTGGATCATTTACTTGGATCTTGGAACAATTTCAGCACCCTTTAAAATAGAAAAGTGTTTACCTAGAGGACAAATTCATACAGTCTTCTATCAATGAAATCTATAATAGCCACCCAGAGCAAGGGGCTGAAAGAAGCTAGAGAGCAAGTTAGCAGAACAATATGAGAAGAGAGATATTCATTATTCTCCTTAATCCACTCAATTGACAGTTGTTACCTGTCCTACTTCTCCAGCACAGAGAAACACTCACTTTCTCTCCTGGCATAAAATATGATCCTTTCAAAATCTGATTTCTAAACCAACTTCCTTTCATCTTGTCTTACACTTAATAATAAATAGGAGCACTCTCCCTTCCCCCCATATTTGTGTGGCATCCTCTCTCTGCAGGATATAGGAGATATAGGTGTAGTCCTTGCTGCGAGCTGATAAGACCTAGTTTGTGGTGTGATGCAAGGGACAGTTCAAGAGAGGGGCAGGTACAGATGGTTTGTAATACAAATTTGAGAGCAAGATATAACAAAATTCAAGTCAGTAGTTTGCAATCTGTACCCTTTATGAATTATTTTAACTTACTGAAGTAACTGGGGTTTTTTTCCATTCATTATTTGGTTTTAAATCTAAATCCAAACAGCATTTCTGTTAGGGTAAGTTTAGGACTTCAGAAAAAATAAGGAAGCCCTAACCTGTTCTAGGTGTAAGATAATCATCTACCCTCTTAGCAATAAAAACACTGCATTGGTTAATTTGTATTAATGCTTAGAGGATGAAGACTTAAAACCACCAGAATTAAATCCCATAGAGATTTAATTACCACTAAGGTTAAAAAAAAAAAAGGATTATTTGCTATTGACACTTAGTCACAGTGAGTTCCAAATTTAGAATGAAGATGTAGCATCTACAGGCAATACTAAATGCACTGATAATGTTTATCATCCTAGTGATGAAATTTTAAGCTCAAGACACTTCCTTTGTCTATTTTTTAACACAGTTTGTATCACAGCACTAAGACTGGATGACTCATTACCAAATATGTTTCCTTATTCTGTTGCTAAGTCCTTAGACAGTTTAAGGCAACAGGCTGGATTTCCTTGAGGCAGAAGGTCTCACCAGCTAACCCCTTTGTCCACTGGACTGGTACAGATGTTACCACTCATGGGTCTGCAACTAGGAAGATGCTGGAGAAAGCTTGCATCATGTCAAACAAGTCCAAAAGTCAGTGTGTATGTTGATGTAAAATGAGATCTTCAATGGCAAAACTCTCAAAAGTTCTTTACATCAAGAGAAAAATTAAAAAGAACTAAATATTTTCCTAATTAAAAAGCATGAAGTGCCAAATACTGATCTATTTGCATTGACAAAACACATGTTGGATTTCTCCTCCCTTTAGTCCTCATATTTACCTCGAGGAAAAAAAAGTCTCATCCACTTGGAAGTTTGTTTAAAAAGAAGTTTGTTTACAAATTCAACCCAAACCTCCAACTCTTCAACAAGAAAGTAGTGACAAGTTCTGGAAGTTACTCCAAATTGTTCTCATGAGCTCCTCTCCAGTTAAGAGCAAGAATCAGAAACACAGCTCCATGAGGAATGAATGTCACAGCTATTTGTTGAGGCTATCATCATCCTATCAGTGGCTTCTTCAACTTCCTAGCCATGGCTACACATCCTCCAGGGGCAATTCTCAAGTGAGCTTGACTCAAAAGAAAAGCCTAAACCAGGATGCAAGCATACACACAATATGCTTACAAAGTGAAGGAGAAAATAAGATCTTAAAAGGTCAGATTTACTTTCTGGTGAATATATACTCAACAGGGACACATAACACACTGATTTGTATCTTAAACCTAGTAAAGCCATAAAAGGGTAAGATGTGAAGATCAAATACTATTTATGTGTTCCCTAATGTCTATTGACACTGCACAGTACAGCATGAGAGAGAATATTTCATCACTCTAACTTTGGAAACGAACCTCACTCTGTGCCAGCAATGAGGAACTACTCTGGTTTCTGGTACCAAACTGTCACACAACTTAATTGGGGGCCAACTCCAGCCAGTGTCAAACCTGGGATGGGCAACAATGATCCATCCACCAGTACCAGGCATGGGGTGCACAACCTGCCTGCTTTTCCTGAGAACTCACAGTTGGGAATAACTAGCAGGTGGCACCAAAGCAAAGCTTAGACATAATCCTAACAGAGTTCATTTTCCTCCTGCTGTAAGAATGAATCCTGCACTGCACAGCAAAGCAGTGCCTTTGCAATATGTAGGTTTTTCTTACAGGCAGGTTACACATTTTCTTTGCTATTCACTGAAGCCTCCAAACTTGGCAGTAGAGGGAGACTGCACAATAGCCAAAATAACTGGAGAGAATTAAGACTAGACAGTATAGTAATGGCAAAAGCCTCAGGAGACATCACACAGATGTTTCCAAATGTTAAGCATAAACTATCTGCAACCTCAAGTAATAAACTATAAACTAATTGATACAAGTCCCCACCCAGTGCAAAAAGGGAATACTTTAGTGACTTGATGTGTAAAGCATCTCACCTGCTGGCACTGTCCTGCTCAAGGCATGTAAACCTCTGGGCTGGTGTCGTGGCAAAGTCTGGGAGATGTCAGTCTCAAATGGGCAAGGAGACAAACAAAATCTGTGATTTAATTAGGCCACAACTTTATTAACCTGTTTCTTCAGGGAAATACTGGTGATAGCTCACACAGCACAGACCATGATTCAGTTTTTTATCATTTCTGTCTGGTGAAGATCAGTGTCAATGTTCCCTTCCCTCCTCCTTTACATAGCTGAATTCCTCCAAGTAATACCAAAGGGGTCTAGGTGTGGGGAGCATCTTCACTATTATCAACTCCATGCTGCACCCCACTTCTTTTTAAGTCCAGCCTCAGTAACCCAGGGAAGAAGTCCTTGCACAGGCAACATATGGGTACCATATAGTCATTGAGCTCCAAGTGAGTATGGAGATAATTAAGAGTTCCCTCTACAAAATTTATCCCTGGGAAGGAAGACCTTTAAAAACCTCCACCAAATTCACATAAGCTACAGTCAGAGGGCAATTATGCATTCATATCACTTCTGCCCTTGTCACTACCTGAGGGCAGGGGTCTGATAAATCCCAAGAAGTCCTCCACATATATAGAGTTTCCTTGTCAAATCCCAAGTGGATCTTGTTTATGTGCAGAACAAACACTTTGCAGGGCTCTTCCAGGGGGGAATTAACCCATCTAGATTTGTGTTGGCAAACCAAGAACTGTTTTACCTTTGAGGTACAGCTGAAAATTTCACAGAATCATTCAGGTTGGAAGAGACCTGTAAGATCATCAACCTATCACCCCCATGCCACTAAACCATGTCCCTAAGTGCCACATCTAGCTATTTTTTGAACCCCTTCAGGGGTGGTGACTCCACCACTGCCCTGGACAGCCTGGGCCAAAGCCTAACAACTTTTTCAGGGAAGAAATCTTCCCTAATATCCAATCTAAACCTCCCCTGGTGCAACTTGAGGCCAGTTCCTCTTCTCCTCTCATTGGTAATCCAGGAGAAGAGACTGACCCCTATCATGCTATGTTCTCCTTTCAGGTAGTTGTAGAGAGTGAGAAGGTCTCCCCTGAGCCTCCTCTTCCTCAGACTAACCAACCCTAGTTCCCTCAGTTGCTTCTCATAAGACTCATTCTCCAGACCTCTCACCAGCCTCATTGCCCTTCTCTGGACACACTCCAATGCCTCTATATCTTTCTTGTAGTGAAGGAACTGCCTGCCCATTTGAAGACCCATTGCACAGTAGAACTAAACATTAGCTCTCATCATCATCTTTTTTTATAGAAAGGCTACAACTCAAAACACATTCAGGTGAAGACACTACAATCAACTTTTATGGCCCTTACAATTTTTTGGGCCAAGTACTCTGGAGGCAGAGCTCCAAAGCCTTCAGAGTTACACCAAGAGAGAATATGTTAATTGTCTGCCAAGAGCATTAAAAAAAACCCCAACAACCCCAAACACGTTCTTGTTATTGTTGTTGGAAACCAAATGACAAGCAATTCATTCTTGCACTGTAATTCAGTGCAATTTATTGCTTGATTTGCTGTGAGGGATTTTAGCTACATACTAATCCACAGACTATAAAAAGAATGCAAATTCAGTAATGCACATTTGAAATGAATGAGAAATAACATTTTCTCACAGTTTGCAAGAAATTAACCTTTAACGTCTTCCTCTGCTTTGGGAACAGCACTTGGCCAAAAGCTCTTCCAGTAATAAAGCAGTGACCCATAGCACAGAATAAATGTCAGAGTGAAATGATAACAGCAAGCCTATTTGCCAGAAAGTGGTAATTTATAAGATTTTAATTTGAGATCATCATGGGGGGTCAGCCTTATCAAATAATTCAAAATGTAGGTCACAATTATAGCCCTTGAAGTGTGGCTCTGCTCTGAAATGGGACTGGGAAAATGGCATGTTTATTATTTCTAAATGATTTCTTTATCAGATCTATTGAGTTTACAAGGAAAATGGTAATGGGACAGATTTGCTTTTTGCTTTCTCCAATTATTACACTTGTGTAACTCCCTGCTTTCAGCAGTTACTCCTGACTTGCGTGACCCTCAAAGGAAAAATCAGACCCCTCAGTTTCTCACCTTCCTGCTTGAAGTTCTGCAGAGCCAAATGATGTCTTTGTTGTTCTCTGTGTCACCAAAAGCTTTCAACAAATTTACACATTTCTAAGCTAACTGGAATGTAAAAAACCCACCCAATTCTCTCAATAATAAGGAAAATGAAATACAAGCAACCTCTCACTTCAGGCAGATTCTTTGGGTGGTGGCAGTCAGTGCAGCTCCATCCAAACCAATGGAGTTCACTAATGGACACCTTTCTCTACAACACTATCTCTAGGCTTTCTTGGCTCTTCAAGCCTAACAACAGAAGGAGAAAGGGCATTCAAGAGGCTTTTTATTTAAATCACCCTGCCTAAATCAGTAACTGTGAAACACTAATACCTGTCTGGAGCAGGTCACTAGGAATGGCTGGAATCCAGCTTATGTTTCAAAGCCAACCATACAGAGCAGATGGTCCAGGAGGAAGGAAAGAACCACCAAAGACATTTTCCACACCTGTGAACTCCTAGTTCCAGCTGCATTCCTGCTGTAACACAATGTAATTGCACATCACTCCTGGGCTCCTCAGCCTATTTTCAGAGAAGCTTTTGGGCCAGTTGTCAGCCAATTTCCAGAGGAACAATATGAATTCCAATGAAGGAACAGAATGAGACAAGAGAACATCGAGCAAGGCTCGATGGCTCAAGATAAGTGTGTTTGCTGCACCATCATCTGTGCAGAAGAATGGAGACAGGGATGTTAGTTATGTGCAGGAGGGACCTTGCCTGTCAATAGCACACACAGCAAGTCAATTCTATATTGCTGCTGCTAAGGAGCAAGTCCATCCTGTTGTGGCTTGAAAACTTCTGGCTTTGCTTCTTTTTCCTTTAAACAACTACAGGGAAAGTTATAAAGGCTGAAAAAGTCCTTACCCCTCTCTTTGTAGCAAAAGAAGCTGTACATATAGAGCAAACCCATCAAGAACACTGGGCTTCTTCTCTTTTCCATTATACACCTTAGAATCAGAGTTTGAATAAATCAGCCTTAGCACAATACAAGTGAGAAGATGGCATGAAACATCTCCATAGTCTCCATTCAAAGCAGGGTCATATTTTGTCTAATTTTGTCGCATCTCAAGTTTTATTTAACTAATTGTACTCAATTTCATTTCCACAGTAATTCTGTCTTTTGACACTCTTCTTCTGTTAGGGCTTCCTGGAAACCAAGCCTATGCACCCAACAAAACTCCATACAGACATGCAAATAGATGACAGACAGACTGAAGTCTGTATTTGACCTAGAAATCATCATGGACTGAAGAAACAAATGCAACCACTAGAACACAGATTCCATGAGATTGCTGAACTCCACAAATTCAACAACTAAAACTCTGCAGTTACTTCAAAATACTTTTAAAGTGAACTCATCTTCTCCAAGGTATATTCCCAAGAGAGGGAATAACTGGGCAATTCTCTGGACTGAAGAGCTGATGGCACTGTCTGGAGGTGACAACTAAACCCAGAGAACCATAACATTAAATAGAGCACCTCTCATTGTAAAACAAGGTGGGAGAAATGCAACAAATTATTCCTTACAGACAATTTGTTGCTTAATGGCCTGAAGCAACACCAAGGGCTGTTAGACCTAATAAGATAGTCCTTAGCTGTAGTAACCATCTAGACACTGGGATTAATGCTATCATAAAGTCCAAGCAATGCTTTATAACTCCAAGCAATTGTTTGTAACTCCAAATATTGGATTATAACTCCAAATATTGGCAGAAGCAACCAATTTTCCTTCTCTTTAAAAGCAGAATATCTTACATTAAGTAAGCCATAGTGCCAAAAGCAGGGAGGGGGGGAAGAAAACCCCTCCAAATGAATAAGGTTTCACCTATTATGTGTGTTTGAAAGTACAGAATTCTAAGTCAGGAAACAGAACATGAAGCAGTGCACTGAAAACACCTTTCTGCTCTTTTCTCCCAGCTTGAGTCAACATTCAGATATCATTTTAGGGCTGATGCACGTGGCTTAGCAGACACAGAAGAGCATGCCTGCTTTTAGGAGGCAAATGCCTGGCACTATTTGCTTGGTCACAAATGCACATGAAATGACTGGAGAGCTTCCAGAGGAAGCTGATATTTTGCTTAAAAACCTAGCAACTAACACAGTCTGAAAAACACATCCTCTTTAATGGTACCTGTCTCTTCAAAGCTTCAATGGACAGCAGTCCAAACCTCTTGAAAGACAGTGTGAAAACCTGAAGGTTGGCAGCAAAAATAAGTCAAAAGACGACCAAACTCAGTCCTGATAAACACTGTGCACTATTCATAGCTTTTAAGAAACTCCATTGGGGTGCCAGATCCTACAACAGCAAGTTATCTCATTAAATTTATAACATTCAACTTCTGATCCAGACAGAAAAAAAACCCAGACCCTAGGTATTTGTTTCTCTCTCCATGTACTACATCTAAATTTCTAGATGGGTCTAGAGCAGATGCAAGTTCAGGAGCAGCAAGGGCTGGATTTCTACTTGAACAGCTTGCTTTTCCTTACAAAGGATCAAAACCAGGTTAATTGATATTAGGACTATCTTTTTAAGTATGAACTTTGAAAGGAAAGCACAGTATGTTTCAATTAGCACATATGAATATTTTGTATCTTTGCTTGCACTGAAAAGGGAGTTGGCAGCTCTTGCACCACTTGATTTTATCCCTAGTGCCTCCTTGGACAATACTTGTACTGGAGTCTGTCTGTGATCAGGGCTTCTAGATACTGCTGGGATATGAAAAAAACCAAACTTTCCCTCCCCTCCCTTTGCTACTGTAAGTAAAAAATAAATAGAGCACATTTTAAGTAGGAAGCTTTCAGAAAATATAGTGGCCCTTTGGCATTTCACCACCCTGTGCATCATCCTGCTTGCTGCTTCTTAAGTGGTTACATTACTCTTGCAAACTAGCAATGGGTGTGGAAATATTTATCCTATATATTTCCTCTCTGCAGATCACCAAAGGGTGGTGAGAAGTGTCTGCCTGCAGAGAGGGTGCAAGGGAAGTGCAATTCCTCCTATGTGCTCTGTTGATTTCTGAAGTGGGATACAAGTCACTGCCATGACATTTTCATTTTCCTGGGTACCCCACTGGGTTCTAACCTCATTGGTGCTGCTCTAAGAGCAGAAGAATCAGCGAGCTTCTCCCCCCTCATGGACATTTTGGTAAGTAACAGCAGGAATCAGGCCTGAAGCCCTTGCTCGTTAATTCTGGTTCACCTCTTGCATCTAACAGGAGCTGTCAAAAAGATTTTGGCTAACTGTCAATCTCTAGGAAGAGATAAAAATCTTGATTAACAAAAATAATTTAAAGCTGAGTTTGTTCTATTAGGAAGAGAGGTCATTGGCACTGTGGTGTCAAGAAGCCAGTATTTTTCAAACACGTGGCATCCTTCAGGGAAATCAAAGCAAAGTCTGTACAGAGACTCCTGCCAAGTGAGCTAACAACTCCATTTAACAAAACCAAATCATCCTGATGCTCAGAAGAACTCTTTCCTCAACAAATAAAAAGAAAAAAAAAATCAAAGCAAAATGCAGACCAAAGCAAAATTACCTCTGTGATCAAATCAAAAGCTAAGGACCAAACTCTGTGTGTTGAGGGAGGGGTGTGTGGAGGGGGGGGAGTTTTGATTCCTGTGTCACCTGGCCTAGGGAATCCTGCTCTGGCATAGGGGTTGGACTAGATGATCTTTGGAGGTCCCTTCCAGCTCCTGAGGTTCTGTGATTCTGTGAATGGAAAGGATCAACAGTGAATATTCAGTTCTCTGAGCTTCTCTTCAGCTGTTCTGTGATTTACCAAGAAGCTGTTGAACAGATTTGAGTCTAGAGCTCTGCTCAAACTGAGAAAATCAAGAGAGACTCTGTAGGAGTTGAAATGATCTTACTCAGCCTGAATGTCCCTTTACTTGCACCCATTTTCCATGTGTGCACTTGCTCTGACACACCATTACAGGCAGCTCATCTAAGAGCAGCCAAAGATTTGATGCCACGGTTGCACTGACCAAGTTACTCCCCCTGTGTGTGCAAACCTGCAAAACATCACTGGCCTTGGCAACCTTAATGCATGACGCCTCCCAGAAACAAAACCCACCCATAGAAGGCATTCCCATACAAGGCTCAGCATGCTTTGGTGGATGCTGAGCTGACTTTCCACCTCTGAGCAGTCATGCTTTGACAGCAGTACAATGCACAGGTATCAAGGTGGTAAAGTATCCCAGCAGTTAGCAGATCACAGAATGATGGGGGTTGGAAAGGAGCTCTGGAGACCATCTACTCCAAAACCCCTGCCACAGCAGGTTCTCAGTCACCAAATCACAGAATCATTAAGGTTGGGAGAGACCTCTAAGTTCATCAAGCCCAACCATCAAACTATCACCACCATGCCATGAAACCATCTCACAAAGTACCACATCTCTATGCTTTTTGAACCCCTCCAGGGATGGTGACTCCACCACTGCCCTGGGCAGCCTGGGCCAATGCCTAACAACTCTTGCAGGGAAGGAATCTTCCCTTATACCCAATCTAAACCACTGCCCTGGTGCAACTTGAGGCCAGTTCCTCTTGTCCTCTCATTGGTAACCCAGGAGACCAACCTCTAACACGTTACAGCTTCCTTCCAGGTAGCTGTAGAGAGTGAGAAAGTCTCCCCTGAGCCTCCTCTTCCTCAGACTAGACAACCCCAGTTCCCTCAGCTGCTCCTCACAAGACCTGTGCACACTAACCAGACCCAGGTCTCTCAGCCTTTCCTCATAAAAGAGATGCATGCAGGTACCGCACTCCCCCTTAGCCTTTATCTTGTGATGAAATTCATGGAGACACAGAGACTCCTGCTCCAAATTTTCATTTGAAGGAACCACACCAGGGCTCCAACCAATACAATGCAGTGTCTGTGAGGGTCACACCTCCAGCTAAGCTCAGAGAGTGACTCTGGTACTCTGAATTCTCAGAATTAAACCTAAAATACCTTTGCAACAAGTTCCAGTCACCAGAGCCTACACCTCAGAAAAAAATAAAGCCCAAATCCATTTTGTGACTCGGGGAAGCTCTGCTTCTTCCCCCTCTGAGTGTGTGTATATGTTGCAGATAACTAACTAGCTACATGACAACATGCATTGGAGATGAAACCACAGCAAATGCCAGCATGATATATTGTGTCAGTAACATCAAAGGAGAAGGGGAAGGGAAGTGAGTGTGAAAATCAAACAGAGTGCCTGGGCAAGCAAGCTAATTCTGAGTTTGATGTGCACGAGTGACACTCATTAAAAATTGACAAGTGCATGTGAGAGGATGCCACCTGGGATTATGCAACTGCTAATTAACATTTAACACCATTTTCTAACCTTATAAAATATTCTTAGCCTGCTGAAGGCTTCTTCATAACAAGCACAATGAAAAAAAAATCATAAAAAACCCTATCAAAAATTACCCAGCACCTAGCAACAGCAAAGGGAATGGGAAAACTTGATGAACTTCTTAAAGCAATGCAGGAGACATGAAGGGTTTGCTTAAAGGGACCCTTGCCAAGGTAAGCCAAGCCATCAACAGGTGAAGATCTGTGTCTCTGCCCAGCTAAGGGACAAAGGAATGAATGGACATGGTGCTCGTTATGGGTACTACTGGGTGAAGATGCCTCCTGGTGCAGACACACCCTGGCTCCCCAAGTCCTGCTGCTTTCACAGCAGTGCTGATGTTCCTGCCCAGAGGATCCACTGGATTTTCATAGACTTCTACAATCATTGACATTGGAAAAGACCTTCAAGGGTCATGGAGTCCAACCATTAACCCAGCCCTGGCAAGTCCACTATGTCCCTAAACACCACATCTACACATCTTTTAAATACCTCCAACAGAGTAATATTAAATTAATATAAAACCCAGCATGTCTGAATATGAAATATTTTCCAGCACAGCACCTGGTATCACCCTGAATGACACACTCCTACTTACTGTCAGCCAGAACTGAGAGTATTAAGTGAGGTCTCTCACCCTTGAGATTTAGCATGAGCCTTGCAATGGCTGCTAATTTCTCCCTCCTCCAAAAAAAACACCTCCTTTTTCCTGGATTCATGTCACTACCCAACAACCAAATCCTGACTTCTAGCCCTTTTTGTAACTGTGGTCAGAGGAAACACAGGTTCCAAGGCACCTAGCATCTGTCCTAAGGTCACATGGTTTAGGGGTCCCAAAAGAGCAGTTTTGAGAAGCTGGGGAGGAAGTACTGGAGAAGAGAAGAGAAAGTAAGGGAGAAAGTGGAGAGAAAGCAGGTAAGATGCCAGGACTACCTGAGCCTGGTGGAACAGCTCAGCATCATGAGATGAAAGGGACACATTTGCTGATGTAGCACAAAGTTTAAGGAGCTTGGGAACTTGCCCTGTGGAGCATTTTAAAAACCTAAGCCCAAAGCAGCAAAGTTTATAGATGACATTTGGCCATTTTATGCTGTGTGTTTACATTGGGCATTTCCTAGTTTCAACAAAGAAAGGAGAAGAGCCAGAAAGCCAAAAAGAGTTTGTTTTTACAGAGCCCAGCCTAGAGACATCTCAGCAGATCTCCCTGTGGTAACAATATGGTTCTTTGCAGTTAACAAGACATTTTGTATAAACCCAGGAGCCTTCCAGACTATTATGTGCCCCAGAAAGTGTTTTTTTAAAGGATAAACATCTAAGGGTGTATGTGTAAACTGTAAGTGTATGAAAAAAGATGGCCCCATGATATCTTAGCTACAGCCCCAACTGCAGAATACGACAGATTTAGATAGAGTTTA
Source organism: Galbula dea (assembly GCA_013399015.1). Lineage (NCBI taxonomy): Eukaryota > Metazoa > Chordata > Aves > Piciformes > Galbulidae > Galbula > Galbula dea. The sequence goes on along the minus strand of VWZX01007345.1, from coordinate 3,011,439 downwards.
ATTAATACATTGGTATTCATCCAGCATGGCCCAGGAGGATTCTTCTGTCTTTCTTCACATGCTTCCAGATGAACTTGCTAATTGAATGGTTAAATGCTATCCACAGAGACAGGAGAGATTCTCCCTTGCTTCACTAGGGAAAGGGAATGGGATCAGCTCTCACAAATAATTCACCACCACAATCCAAACCTTTTAAAACACAGTAATACCTCCAGCACTTTCAGAGATGCTGCAATTTAACCATGTTCCTTAAGTTTCATAGATGCCAGCAGCTTTTGAAGTCATGATAATGATGGAGGTAATACAATTTATCTACACCTTAAAGATGTGACATGTTGCCTTGCAGTTCTCTGTTACAATGAGCAACTACTTTGGTACTTTCTTTATCATGGGTAGTGGATAACATGAACAAAACATTCAGGGAAGACTGAGCATAAAGAAAACAATAAAGGATGGTTCTCTAAAGAAGTGTAAAAGAGGGAAGAAAATGGTCTCAGTAAATAAGCAGCAGTGATGTTCCAGCTACAACAGGAGACAAGATGAAAGACCAGGTCTAAGAGAAGACAGTCATGGGCAAGCAGCATTAGATACTGGCAAGGCAGACATGGTCCTGAAGCAAAAAGCAGGAAACTGGAAGAAAATCAGTGTTGAAATAGAAGAAGTGGTGCCTTTTTCCCTTTCAGAATTGGCAGCAGTGCACTTCCAGGTGTTCTGCTTAGGACTGTCCAAGCCTCTACCCACAGCTCCTGCCCCTTTGCTTTTAGGAGGCAGTGTCAGGAGGAGTGACAGCCCTGGAGTTCCTGGAGCTGTACCCAGAGTAGGACATGACTGCATATCCAAAAGGGAAGGCTATAGCTTAGATAAAGTCTACAGTAGATACAATAAACAGAAGATGAGAGGGATGTCAACATGCAGAAGAGGAATGAAAGATGCCTACCATAAGTATTCTGCCTGAACAAGAATATTTCCTTTTTTATGGGCTGAATCCAAAAAAATATCCCTGACTGTGTTACAGGAAAGAGGCTCCTGGACTAAATGAGATCACTTGGTCAGACCCAGGGCAGGATTGTGCTTCATGACCAGCATCCATATTCATTCCTGAGCATGCCTGCCCTCCAGTTTGGATTTTCAAACCCCAGATATTATGCTGGCTTCCTCCTTATGAATTGCAAAACCTACCCTGAGAAAATGGAGAGAAGAATGAAATTTTTTACTTTATTTTATCATTATTTGTTTATCATTAAACATCATTGTTTTAACCACGTTAAAAGTATGGCTTTTTTTCTGGAACAGTCCCTGTTTAATATGTTAAAATATACTTTCACATAAAGAGATACTTATTTTGCAGGGAAGCCAGAGAGATAAAGCTTACTGATTGCCATGAACTGTCATATTCATAAAAAAAGGGGAAAAAAAAAAGATCAAACACAGACTTTAAAATCTGCCCAAAGCTTCTAACCCTTAAGCTAATAAAAGAAAAACAGTAAATCAGCTTTAAAAATACACTACCCAAAACTTTATATTCCTAGAAAAGCATGGATCTGAAAATTATTACACCCCAAATATGAAGTAGAGGAAAAAAAATGAAGACCCTATCTTATATACCAGAAGGAAATTGCTTTATTTGAGCAATTAAAGAATAGAAACAGGCTTGAAAAGCCTGAAAGAGTGGGGGAGTAGGTTATATTGATTGCCAGTATGCAAATGAGTAAGGATATAGATAAATGACAGGCAGGGATGTGACTGGTTTGATTTTTTTAAAGAAACCTTCGCCATAGCCTTCAAAACATGAACTTTGTTTCTATTGTAAAGTATCATTTGAGGGGTTTTCTTCCTTTTTTTTCCTCCCCCTAAGCATTTGAGGCTAGAAAGCCACTGATAGTGAGGTTTGGGGCATACTTAGAGCAAGTGGATTTTGTTTATGTTTATTGTCAACAGCTGATCATATAACAGATGCTTATATTTGTCCATCCTTCCTTTATTTATGTTTCTGTCTATACTCAGAGGCAAACCAAAACCCAACAACATGGCAGTGGATTTTCTGTACCCAAATGTTGATTACTTGGCCCACCCTGTTTGCCAGCTGCTCAAAGGGGCACCAAATCCAAGATCTGTTGGAATCATTAATTCAAAGAGCTACAACTGCAGAGGCAAATATGATCAGAGCCACTACCAGGAGAAACAGTAACATGGAATTACTGTAATTCACAGGAAACCAGAAAAATCACATTCACTAGTTAAAAAAAAAAACAAACAACCAACAATCTCAACAACACTGGACATGCATCATAGAGTGATTTGCTTCCTGCTAGCTTTACCTTTGGTTTATCTGCAGTTGATAACACCCCAACAGCCTGTCAGAAACTTCCATTCTTGTTTGCTAAATGGGTACAAGTGTAAGAGGAGGAAATGGCCTCAAGTTGCACCAGGGGAGGTTCAGATTGGATATTAAGAAGAATTTCTTTACCAAAAAGGTTATCAGGCATTGGCACAGGCTGCCCAGATAGGTGGTGGAATCACCATCCCCGAAAGAGTTAAAATGTGTAGATGTGGTGCCTGGGGACATGGTTTAGTGGTGAGCATAGCCCTGTTGGGTGGACAATTGGACTTGTTCTCAGAGGTCTTTTCCAACCATAATGATTCTATGTTTCTATGACATTTCTTGGTGGGATATCTTGTAACAAAACCCAGTATTCTCAAGATGAAAAACAATTTGAATTTTCTACTCTTCAAGAGGAAAATTTATGGAAAAGTAGGTAGTAGATAAAAAAATGTGACTCCCAGCTCCTAAAATTACAGTAACACTAGAGTAAAACCATGCTAAATTGGTAAGTAGTGGGCTATGGAAAATTGTGAAGACATTTTTTCTCCTGATTTTACTAAGAAGCTACAGAAAGTGAAACCAAGGTGCTTTCTACAAAAAAATATACCCCATCTAGGAAGCAGCAGGGATAAATCCCATTCTGTTTCCAATCACTGTGCCTTCTAATCTCCCTTAGATTTAGGACTAGTATGATAAAAAGGAAAGCAATAGTTTAAACCCTCCCTGCCTTCCCTCTTCACCAGCTACAAGCAAGCTCCATCTTTGCCAGCGCAGAAGGACTCTCCTGCTGACTCATTCTACTTTTCATTCTCATAAACTTTGTTGCAAGCAAGGGAAAAGCAAAATTCTTCTCTCCTTGCCTGGCACCACAGAATGTTAGGAGCTGGAAGGGACCTCAAAAGATCATCTAGACCAACCCCCCCTGCCACAGCAGGATTCCCTAGACCAGGACACACAGAAGCGCGTCCAGATGGGTTTTGAATNTCATCTTTTTGCCTCTGTGCTGGACTCTTTTTCAAGCAGTTCCCTATCCTTCTTAACCTGAGTCTATAGCATTTGGTTTTTAATACACTAAAGCACACCCACAAGTGCCCGTGGCTAGCCAGCAGTGATGAGAGCCTCACAGCTCCTGAAACCAAGTATGGGTCGCCTTCAAGTTTGCTTACGAGGTCTTACCCACCCTTGATTTCTGGAGCCATGGGGACAACTTTTTTGGATGAGCTGCTGCCTGTCTCTGTGGAACCCAGCATGTGGTGAAGATGAGTGTGGCATCTGTCTGCATGGCATCCTTATGGATTGATGATAAAACAAAGGGGTTTTGGCCAAGAAACACACATGCCTCATCTAATGACTTCTATTTCCTGCACAACATTCCTCTTACATCATCTCTACTGTCTCTGCTGCACTTTACTGCAACTAATAAACATTCCACACTTACTCTGCAATGTATTTTCTCCCTGTAAGACAGTCTACTTCCTATTAGCATGTAAACTGCACGCTTGCCAGTCAGGCCAACCTCATCAATCTTGTCCAAGGCAGAGGGAGCCTGTACCCTCTTTACAATATTACTGGGATTGCACTTTTAAGTTATTCATCCATTTACTTTGGGAGGAAAAAAAAAAAATCTTAGATTTCATCTCTAGACTTCAAAAATAGGACATATTAATGGAAAGAAAAAGGATTACTGGAGTTATTTTTAAACTCCTGAATTTTTTAACCCAGAGGAATCCATTTTTATGCTTCCCAGAAGAATATACTACAGTTTCATCCTGCTTTGAATTAAGAAAGCAGGATGAAGGAATTACAAGTTTTACAATAACTATCAAACCCATGCCTTGGATTTCTGTGTTTATGCTCTCTCCCAGTAATGACTAGTAACTCACCCCCTGAGGAGCAGAATAAATTAAGCACGTAGCATATTAACACAGCTTCTTATTCTGGGGCTGACTTCGATCTTCCTGCACGTCCCTGTACTGCGTGGAGAAGATGATCTCCTTGGTGCCTTGAAGAACAAGGCCCTGACCACAGTCTGCCAACAGAGTTGAAACATGATGAGGGAAAAAGGGTATCATAGAATCATAGAATGGCTCAGGTTGGAAAGAACCTTAAAGATCAGCTAGTTCCAACCCCCCTGCCATGGGCAGGGATGCCACACGCACTAGACCAGGTTGCCCAGGGCCACATCCAGCCTGGCATTGAACACTGCCAGGGATTGGGCCTCCACAGCCTCTCTGGGCAACCTGTTCCAGTGCCTCACCACCCTTTGGGTAAAAGAACCTCCTTCTAATCTCTAGCCTAAATTTCCCCTCCTTCAGCTTGTATCCATTCCCCTGTGTCCTGTTGCAATCAGACCAGGAGAAGTCTCTTTCCTTCTACCTTATAATCCCCTTTCAGGTGCTGAAAGAGTACCCAGAGTGTTCCTGATGATCAGTCTGACCTGGTTCAGCATCCTGGCTGGCTGTTGGCTAGGGAGATCAGCCCCTTGGGACAGAAGAGGAAGAAGTCCTCTCCTCTCTTCATATTCTGTTGGGATCTTTCGAGACATAAATTGCATCTGGGCCACATGCAACTGTTACTGACAGGCACAGAATTTGTCTAGTCCTTCTGAATTCATTTGTACTTTTTTGGGGCTCCACATCAAACTGAGTTCCTTCATTTAGCACTGCTTGAAAAAGTAGTTTTTGCACTTTCTCTGAGAAGAAAGCATGGGTAGATTTGTTTTGAAGAAGAGGAGAAAAGCAGAGAGAGCTTAGGAGCCTCACTCGAGACTCTCCAGGAAAACCACCAGCCTAATGAAAAGACCTTTTTAAATTTCACCTCTGATATTTGAGAACCAATTCCTGAATTCCTCTGGAGAATTTGTGAAGGAAGAATTTCAATATGTTGCTGGTGCCTGAATTAACATGAGACTTCATTAGACAGAAGCAAACCCAAAACCTGAAAGATTAGACAGCCTCAAAGTGCAAAAACATTTGCCAGTTCAGAAGCTCCCTTCCTTCAACAGGGCTGCTTCCTAGCAAAGCTTTTCCAGATGATACTTCACAAACTGAACATTGCTCATAATGGGAACAAAAGCTTTCACCAGTAGGAAGGGGGAGGAAAAAAGCATCGACATTATTTCATTCTGAAGAGTGGCTGTTGTACAGCAATTACTTTGCATAAAGTCTATCCTAATGAATTAAGGAGAGCACGTTAGAGCAGCAGCCAGTCTGACATAGCAGGCAATCCATCACAGAAATGATTCATAAATTAAATCATCCCCAACTAAGGCCTTCACATATCACTCTATAATAGCTCCTAAGGAGTCATTAGGGGTATTCTGTCAATAATGCATAAACTTCACGACCCTTTTAACTCCAACCGCCCCTCAGATCCAAACCATAAGAGCTCATCACTCCTTCCTCATCACCACCACCCCCCCTCCAGGACTGCTTCATGCTGTTTTCTCACTCCCACAGAAGTCAGTGAGAGTGCTGTCATTGATTTCCAGCACAAGAAACTCTCCCTCCCCTCCCCTTAATTTTTTTACAAAGAAACTCAAAGTCAGTAGCACTGCCAGGGCTGAACCTGCATGCAGAGGATGTGGAGAAACAAAGGATTCATAGAATGTCCTGAGTTGGAATGTCCACAGGGATCATCAAGTCCAATTCTTATCTATGCACAGGACAAACCCCTCTCCCCAAAATTAATAATAATAAAAGCATCATAACATGTATCTAAAAGCATGGTCCAAATGATTCCTGAATTCTGCCAGGCTTGGCACCGTGACTGCTTCCCCAGGGAGCCTGTTCCAGGTCTCCACCACCCTCTGGGTGAAGAATCCTTTCCTAATATCCAACCTAAAGCTCCCTGGCACAGCTTCATGCTGTTCCCTTGGGTCCTGCTGTTGGTCACCAGAGAGAAGAGATCAGTTCCTGCCCCTCTGCTTCTCCTCATGAGGAATTTGTAGACTGAAATGAGGTTCCCCCTCAGTCTCCTCCAGGCTGAACAAACCAAGTGACTTTGGATTAAAGATTAAATACCCACTTCACTTATTGCCAAAGCTCTGCCCAAACCTTCATCCAATTTTGTTAATACCTCTAAATTTTCTGCTTTCACATCAGGGTTTCACATGTACTTACACTGATAAGAATTGTTAAAGCCAGAAGAGAAGGTCCCATTGGAGATGGCCTATGTGACATGGTGGCTTTCTGATCTATTCCACCAGAGCACCATGATCACCAGACAAACAACAAACTAGCTGCTAGATGCCAGCAGTGCCACGATGAAACCAGCTGGAAGGCACCTCCTGTAGTGTAAGGGACCTAGGGAGCAGTCACCACCAAGGAAAGGTGCTTTAAGTGAAGTGTTTTCTTACCAAGAAGTAAGCAGAAGTGTAACTTCAAATCTGAAATATTCTGGTTAGGGAATAGAATAACTGAATGGGAAATTCTGAGTCTAACATTTAAACAAGGGTTGTAAAAGGGAGCTATTTTGCAGTGGTTTCTTTAGGTAGAAGAAATATCAGGGCCAAATTCAGAAGTGAACTTATTACTACTAAACAGTGGCATAATAGGTGATACCTTTACTTGTTTAAGGACTGTTTGGTGGAAGGAAACTGTTTTAAGAACCTGAATAAGTTAAGAAACCTGTTTTGTTATGTACAAGAAACTATCCTGCAACCTGGTAAGAAAAAACACAACTGCAGGAGTCCAAATACTACAGGGTAGCTACTTAAAAGGCAGATTTGTGAAAATAAACATCCCAGAGGGACAGGATCTCATCCAGAGGATCCTGGACAGCCTTGAGAAATGGGCCCACATCAACCTCATGAGGTTTAACAAGGCAAAGTGCAAGATCCTGCACGTGGAGCAGGGCAATCCTCAGTATCAAGAAAGGCTGGAGGATGAAGAGATTGAGAGCAGCCCTGTGGAGAGGGACCTGGGGGTACTCATGGGTGAAAAGCTGGGCATGAGCTGGCAATGAGCCTTCAGAGCCCAGAAGCCGACCATGTCCTGGGCTACATCCCCAGCAGTGTGGCCAGCAGGTCAAGGGAGGAGATTCAGCTTCTCTGCTCTGGGGAGATCTCACCTGCAGTGCTGGGGCCAGCTCTGGAGTCCTCTGCACAAGAAAGACATCAACCTGTTGGATCAGGTCCAGAGGAGGCCACAACAATGACCTGGAGGCTGGAACCCCTCTGCTGTGAAGACAGGCTGAGAGAGAGAGTTGGGGTTTTTCAGTCAGGCTGCAGTAAGGTCTCCGGACACCTTATTGCAGCCTTCCAGTACTTCATGGGGAATATAAGAACAGACAGAAATAGCAGGGCCTGTTGTGACAAGACAAGAGATGATGGTTTGAAACTAAAGGAGGGAGAAATAAGACTAGAGAGAAGGAAGAGATTTTTTTTAAACTGAAGATGGGGAAACACTGTTCTCCAGGTTGCCCAGAGAGGTGGTAAATGTCCCACCCCTGGAACCATTCCAGGTCAGGCTGGACAGGGCTGTGAGCAGCCTGCTCTAATCAAAGATGTCCCTGTTCATTGCAGGGCATTGGACTAGATGACCTTGAAAGGTCCCTTCCACCCAAACCATTCTATGACTATGAAACAATAAAATCCCTTTTTAACACAATGTCTGTGCAGAAGAATTGGTAATTCCAATGAAATCTCTGCCTGAAACAACTAAACAGTTTGGAAATCTGTTGAAAAAGAAACTAGAATTCTGAGTTTACCTTAGGATGCCCTTTCCAATGCAGCAGAGTTAAGTCAGTGTCATCTGCAGCTGCACACACCCAGTTAAACAGAGGAGAATACAACCTGCCTCATTACTGTAGCTTTTCCAATTTCATTGCCATTCATCTTCCACCTTGCAGGGTTCACTGGAGGATCAGGCACATCAATTACTGCTTCCCACAATGAGGCTCTGCTATTACCTGGAGGAAAGCTCTGCACATGCCAATTCAAAGGCTGCTGTGACTCAAACATTATCCTTGAGGTTTCACACACAACAAGGAAACCTCTCACTGTGGAAAAGGGGTAGCCAGCCAAAGAATCTTGCCTTCACTTCAATTACGGGTCTGCAGTTTATAGTTCCAACAGTCAAGTGAAGGTGTTGGGCTTTCTTTTTCAGCAGTAAAGATGATTGTAACTTACTGGAATTTCAAGAAAGAAGAAAAAAAAGCCCTAGAAAAAATATGAGAATGAGTGAAGAATACAAACTGCAAGGAACCACATGGACTGGGTTTCTCTCCACTATTACTCTTTGAGATGGTTCAGATATTTCTCTTTCAGAGATTTTATGCATGGTAACCAGAAATATTTCCATTCCAAAAGCCTTCTGGATCCACTAGGATAAACCACCTCTGATATTAGTAGCACCAAATACTTCATCTCATTTTAAACCACAGGATGCCAAAACCCATAAGTCTTGTGAAGAGTGGCTGAGGGAAATGGAGCTGTTTAGCCTGAGGAAGAGAAGGCTCAGGAGACACCTTTTCTCTCTCTACAACTCCCTGAAAGGAGGTTGGAGCAAGGGGGGAGTTGGTCTCTTCCCCCAGGTAACCAGTGAGTGGACAAGAGGAAAGACCTCAAGCTGCACCAGGAGAGGTTTAGATTGGATATTAGGGAAGATTTCTTCCTTGAAAGAGTTGTCAGGCACTGGCCCAGGCTGCCCAGGGCAGTGGTGGGGTCACCATCCCTGGAAGAGTTCAAAGAGCATAGAGATGTGGTACTTTGTGAGATGGTTTAGTGGTATGGGGGTGATAGGATGATGGTTAGACTTGATGCTCTTAGAGATCTCTCCCAACCTTAATAATTCTGTGATTCCATAATTACTTTCTTTTAGAAAAAAAGCAACATTACCTGCTTGCCAATTTAAGCCAGCACTGACACATCAATCTTTCTCTTCAAGTAGTGTCTCAGACTGAGTGTCCCTCCTGAGAACAAAGCCCTGCTTTGAGGAGACGCAGACAAGTGAGACATCCTGACATTGCTCTCAGTTTGACAGCAGGGAAGGACAAGGAAATGACCACTGGCATCTTTTCCATCTAACAGGTGTCAGATTTGCTACAACTATTTCTTTCTTTCTATCTCTTTGCAAGACAGAAGAATTCCAACAGAAGTTTATTTTCTCTGTGCTGTTTGCATCTGATCTGAATTGAATTGTAAACCCTGGAACCAGCATCACATGGCTTGATGAAGGAAGCCTGACCAGGAAAACTATCCCCGGGCACCCATGGGCTGGTTTGTATGACGAGCTTCATACAGCCAATGTTATTTCAAGTGTATCTGGTGAAAAATGACATCCACAATTCAACACAAACTTACACTTTGTTTCCTACAAACTTACATCAGAAGTACTTCTATATCTGAGATAACCAATTTCTTTGGAACATAACCACTTGACCCACACATACTAATGGGCTGGCTTAGAAGAAAGAACAACTCGCCCAAAATAAGAATTTTCCTTTCACTGAATTTATCCTGTGCCCAGACCCATGGCAAACCTCAGCCAATCTCTCTGTTGCATGTGCACTCTTTTCTACTCAGGTAGAACACAAATGCAATTCACTGGCTTCATGTCTTCACTTCTTACATATTGACTTTTTTATGCCTTTCCCTAGCTTAGTTCCATTTATTAGGAGCACATAAAAAACTATTACTTTCTATAACTCTTTTTCTAATAATGCTTCCAGCCTGAAGGCTTCATGAAGTTATAAGCAAAGATTTCTATGTCATAAATTACTGAAAATGAAAAGGTCTTAAATAAGTTGTCTTCAACAAAAGGAGTAGCTTATTTCAGACAACGACTTCTCTAGTGAAGAGGAAGATAAAAGTGAATTTAACAGGTGTTCTGATCCCATAAACCAGAATACAATATTTGCACACTCAAATATATCACAGAAAAAGATGCTAATTCAAATCCTACACTAAGAAATGACTTACTATTGTAAATTGGAATTCCAAATAAAACAAACTCCACTACAGACTTAGATAGCTACACAAAGAGAAATCTTAAAGACTTAATAAAAAAAGAAGTAAACCCACATGTGTAGGCTTGGGTACCTGCTAAGCAGAGAACAAGTTTCACCAATGCAGTGCTAGTTTAACTCCAGGGAGCAAAACCAAGGGTCAGTTCTGCCTCCTGACACTTGCCAGCAGGACAGCAGCATAGTTGCCTTTCTGAGACAAACTGAATTTGCTGATGAACCTAGGTGAACCTGCTCTGCCAGCTGGGTTGGACTAGATGATCTCCAGAGGTCCCTTCCAACCCCTAACCTTCTGTGAGTCTGTAGTGTTGTTAAAAAAAGAGAGAAAACACTAGAATGAGATTCCCTGCTTTTGTAGCACACATCTTCTCTTAAATATCCATTCACAGCTTTCTCCTAGGAGTCCTACACCCACATCCCATCACTCAGTTCATGAAATGGTCACAGTTTTCATACAGAGAAGACACTAAGTGGATTTAAGCTTATTTTTCATGCATGGCTTCCTGCTTTACTGTGTTTTGCCAAGACTCCTCCTTGACCATAACTGACCTAATTCAGACATTAAGCTGATTTTACATGTACATGAATAGATCCCAAAGCTACATTGCTTAGATTCACTATTCCAGAAAACAGCTCTTTGAGATTCCAACTCCAAATAAGGTTCTAAAAACTCCTATCATGTGAGCTTTTTGTGGTTTTACTTCAAATAACACTAAATCCATTTTCATTGGACTGGCAGTGCACTTTGAGTAGACAGTTTAGGATCAGATTAAACTAGTTTTAGATAGTTTAAACTACTTCTACAGCTAAAGCTGCAGTACCTACCAGGCCCATAAAACTGCCCAAATACATTTTACACCCAAATTACACAAATAAGATACCAAGCATGGAAGCCAAAATGAGAACAGCACTTTCCCAACAATAGGACTGAAATAATATTGAAATAATAGCATCCAAAAACCTCCTGGGTAGCTTCTTCCCAATTCAAACTTTTGTTATGGTTTTAGCATAAAAAACTTCCAACTATTACACTGAGAGAAAACCTTTCCTAAAAGGAGTTTTCACTTTCAACACACAGAGGGAAGATGATGGTGTAAGGGAAAGGTTACAAGATGGCTACAAGCAGGATAATTCCAGTATTTAATTTTCTTCAAAACTTAGTACTGCTAAAGAGCAAGTTACCACTTCTGGACCTGTGACAAGTAGTTTCCCTAACACAACATGAGAACGAACCACACAGTTTGAGTCTCAACCAGTGTGGGGATGTGAAACTCCCTGGGAAAGCTGATACTTTGCACACAAAGTCATAGGATGTCCCCAGTTGGAAGGGACCCACAAGGATCACCGAGTCCAGTTCCTGTCTATGCACAGAACCACCCCAAAAGTCCCACCATGTGTCTAAGATGACATCTCTCTCTGCAGAGTCCTCAGAGAACCACAAAGGAACATGTTAAAAATCCAGTGTAAATAGCTAGTCCCCAGGTTATGAAGACACATGGGCACCTGCCAGCAGCTTTGGTTAAATACAAACCACAGGCCAAGAGAAGTGCACAGCTCAGGAGGTTAACAGCAGCCTTGAGTGATGTCCATGCACCTGGAGCTCATTTCAGCCTTCTGGGCTGCTTGACTTGATGAATTTAAAGAGGGAGATGGAAGTTTTGCACTGCCTAGGACATCATGTGCATGCTTCAAGCAGCTGTACTGGAAATGGGAAACACTCCTACTTGGGAGCTTTCTCCTCCTGGAGACTGGAGAAGGCAACTGTGTGGTGGCCAGGCAAGAGGACTGAAAGCATGTCCTCCATCTCTGGTCACCTGCTTACAAAGCAGGAAAGGGAAGAGGATGAAACTGAAAATACAACAGCAGCCTGAAAACATGGAACTGATATCTATGGCATGGCTGGCCTCCAGCAGGAGAAAGTTGGACCAGATTACCCAGACTGATCCAGCTACCCTAAACTCCCATAAAACAGGCATTTCTGGGTTGCCCTCATGGTCCTAAAAGGTCCCATTCTGTCCTAACTTATCACATTTGCCCAATTCTAGGAATCCACTCAAAAAACCAAATTAGGTTTTAGTTGAAGGCTCAGTTTTCCTTTCTAACCTTGTGTACTGCTGCCTAGGCTCCACATGAAACTCCCTGCAAATCAGATTTGCATAAAATAACAATAATAAACCACACACACACCAAAAAAACCCAACACACCATGTTCCCCTACCTCCATATATTTTTGCAGCAAAGAAGTGTATATAAATAGATATATATATATATAAAAATACAGTGCTTTAGGAGATGCCCAGGAGATTGCTGCATTCCCAGAAGATCTTTAGCTTTATCTCAATCAGTTGCTTGGCCTCCTCCCATTGATTTCTGTCAGCCTAGCAATTTCATTTGGAATCTAAAAACCCTGATTATGGTGTTTTTTTTTCTCCCCTTCCTTGCTGAATGTATTAGTGGCCATGAAGATTCTGCTCTCAGAGCTTTCCTAATGAGAATGGGTGGATTTGCTTAGCCCTGAGAAAAACCCAACTCCCATTTCCAGCAAGGTGCTGACTGCAGAGCTATCAGCAAACAGAATCTATTTTAGGTTCTTCCATCAGCATGTTGGACTGTAAATACATGCAGGAAGTAGAACTGCAAGTAAGAAGGTGTCACCATTATACACTCATTTTCAGGATGGTGCCAGGCTTTAATATCTTCATAATCACCATTTAAAAGCTGCCCCAGGCTATTGCCAATTTATAGTGGACACCCATGCTAAGCAATAATAGCTTGCAATGTGATAAAATAGATTTATTCTCAATATAAATATACTTACTGAAACAGCTTTTCTTAAATCTTTATTTATGAGACACATCAGATAGCCCAATAAATGAAAGGAAATATTTCCCTGTATCAGACTTTTCACTTCATTTCCTAGAAAGATTACAGAACCTCACTGACACAGGGATTACACTAAAGGCTACATATCTAAACAGTAACTTCAGAGAAAATAAAACACTATGAAAAGTATCTCTACAGAAATCCAATCAAGTATCAGTCTATATGTCCACATTTGGCTCTAAAATGCAGAAAAAAAATGTGGCTCAGCTTTCCAAAGGAACAGAGTCAAGTTGATGGACCTTCTGAAGATCTTTATCTGACAAGAGATTGTCAAATTAGCCCAGTTCCCCTTAATATTACCTTTATAATGTACTAAAAAACCCCTTGGCCTTTGATATTCACCTAGTAGTACCCTGGGTTGTGTTGAAATTAATAAATAATAGAGCCACTAGCAACACACTATTGATTTTTTGCCAGATTTGTCTATCTCCTCAGAATTTTAAGAACTGTTTAAACAGATATATCCATTATGTGTTGGAAAGAATTTTAAACCTCCCCAGTAGGGCTGTAGTTGATGACATATTGACAGTATCTCAGACTGAAATAATTTTGGACACACTGCTATGCAGTCTGCAGATCCAGAGCCAAAAACCACTCAGCTGAAGGGCAAAGTGAAGGTCAAATGCCTGAAGCACTCACAAAAAGCAGCTATGCTACAACATCATTGTTTCAACCCTTGGTCATCAGTTAGTGAAGACAAAAGCAATTCCTGTTATCAACTGTACAAATAAAATTATTAAAGCATCAGACTGGTTTGCCACTGAAAAGACTGCCCTAAGGACTGAGATTTTAACTCTGCTGCTAAAGAACTGAGCAGTTCTTATCTTCATTTGCTAATATAAACAGAACACCTTCACTAATTCCCCAAAGCAGCTCCCAGCTCCTTTGCAAACCTCTCCTCGAGTTCCTTCCCTGTGCTCTGCTTCTATTGTGGCAAAACTGAAGAGAACACTTAATGCATTAAGTCTTGAAGGCTTCAGATTTTCCATTCCAAATGGAGGGCACCAGCACACTGTCACTTTGCTCATAAAATGGAATGAAGTGGTTTCACATCCATTTACCAATCCCTTGGAAATTAAGGTAATTTGGGTTTATTTTTTTAATGCACTAGTTTAACAGAAGAGCTTAGAGTTTTGGTTCCACTTTGACAGGAGTCTAAAACAAGAACATGTTAATCAGCTGCCTAAATGCTCCTTCTTGTACTGTTCCTGTTTTGTGCTCCTTTGCTTGAGCAGAAATGTTTTCCTCATTATGGTCTTGATTAAGAAGTTTGATGTGCTGACCTTGAATATCAAATTAAGCTCCGTGCTGCAAGCGAAGCATCCTATCTTCTCTAGTGGCTTATAAACTCATTAGACACTTCAGACCTAGCTCTAAAATTTGCTGACATCAAATACATCCAATATGGAAGGGAACTGTGAAGATTTATGAGACAAATTTGCAGTGAAGTGAAATACACAATCTCCAGGTGATTTCCAGCAGGAATCCCTTCCATCCCTCTTTCACCTTGTCTTTAAAACAATGCCCTATTAAATATCAGGCTCTTAATTATCTTTTCATTTCCCAGTCAAAAGAGTCAACACAAAAAAAAAAAAGAGAGACAGCAGCCTGACAGCTGTTGGTACAAACCCAAGCCAGCAAGGTTCTGAGGCTGAAAGGCTCTGTTCTTAGTGCCGGATGGCTCGAGACAGTTGGGTTGCAAGCCACGAAGAAGTTCAAAGGGAATAATTTCAGTGTGAGAGTTCACTTGCTGCTATATAGTGAAAATAATACACTTCAGATGCTGCCTTTCTGAAGCTGCTGGATCAGAATTTGAAATCTTTTTGCCATATATATTCCCCAAGGGCACACAGAGTGAGTCTTGGCTCTTTTTTTTTTCATTTTCATGAATTCTAGACACTGACAAGAGTTCACAGAGAAAAATATATATATACCTACAGAGCATCAAGCAAGCCTTGTGTGCCTGGTCTTTGCTTAACTTGCTTTGTTTTCATTTTGGCAGGATATGTTTTGTTTGCATTGAAAATGGGGCATTTGATACCAAATACAAGTCATTAGCTTAAAAAGCATCTCCCACCACCAATGCCAATCTCATCTAATGTGCAGGGTAAGAGTCACACAAGAAAGCAAATTCAGTTGTTGCTAAAGACACTTGAAGGGGATGTCAGGATGGAAAGCCTGCTCACAACAGGAAGGAGGGCTGAGGAGAGGTAGACACAGGGAACAATTTATTATTGGAGTAAGAGTCTCACCAGACTAATTTATCCAATATAAGGAAAAGAGTATGTCACACGCCCTCGTTTTGCCAAGATTTAACTAAGCAGATCCACTGCAGAGAAAGGGTCAATAGGAGGACACAGAGGCACCTAAAATACCCAGCAGCCTTCCCTAAATACTCAGCTGAAATTATTCTCTCTCATCTTCCACATGGTGTGCGACACAACAGTCTCAAGCCGTATGGCACCAAGGATGCTGATGTGCACTTGTGCTGCCATCCTGGCCAAGAACTCAGAACAGCAGCAGCTGCCACAGGGATGTCTCTTCTTTCACATTGATCATTTGGCTAAATACAGAATCACAGAATGTTAGGAGTTGAGGATCAGTGCAGCTGTACACATTACAGCTCCAGGGAGGAAGCTGTGTGGCTCACACCAAGACTTTCTTGGAAGTCTGGTACCAGTCTTCGACTTACTTGTGAGAAGAGGACCCAAACCCAGTGGTAGACAGGTTGCTTAACCAATAAATTCAACCTTCAGAATAAAAATACTTCTTTTTTCTGGTGGAGTTTTACTTAGAGCCAATCCTGCCTCAAAGAAACACTTCAAAATAGAATACAAATATAAGTGAAAAAATTTGATCTTCTGACAGAAACCAGGTACTAATGCTTGGGATGCAATTGTTTATCTACAGTGATTCCAGCTGGCCTGAAGAGAGAGAGTGGCATCCACAGAACTTGATATTACTGTGCAGTTGACTTCTCTGTTCCTACAGTTGTTTGAGGGGAAGTAGATATATCCCATGTCATCATTAACTGCTGGAGCTGCAATTTAAACCAGGATGGCAAGGTGGAAATAGGGGTCCTACATTGACCTTTAAGTAAAGAACACAGAGCATGTAATTTCAGCCCACAGAAGACCAACATGCAAATATGGAAGGACAACAAAAGGACTTTATCCTGCATTCAAATTGACATTTCTAAGATTTATTACAGAAATGAAGGTTTGTAAAGAATGTCACCCAGCAAAGGACATCAGAGAGGATTCTCACCAGCACGAATCCAAAAGTGAACCTAAATAAAACACCCACTTCAAAGATGAGGTGAGAAGTGGGAAGAGATCACCAGCCATTCCTACTTCCTCTTAAACCAGAAAGTAAAAAAGAGGAGAAAGAACTGCACTCAACCCTGAATGGGGTAGAAAAAGCCCCCAAAAATATTAGCTAACATCTATTGTGGTTGATATTTTCCTGGGCAGATACAATTGGCTTTAACATGCAAAAACAACAAAGAAGTCTGTCTTTTGCATTTTGGCCCCTGCACAGGTGATAAAGTACCAAGGAATGTTTAGTTAAAGCCATAAATCCGTTTTCTGAAACCTAAAAAGAATGTATTGAGGTTTAGTTATGTAAAAAAAAAAAAAGAGCAAAATAGCAAAAGACTACAAGGAGCATGGTAGCTTGTGTCTATGCATGTCCTACAAAGCAAGCAAGACTTCTGCCTGGATATTTTAAGTATTTAATCATGTCTAAAAGTTTTAAATGAAGTGTCACAGTAACCAAAACCACCACTATGTTTGTCCTCTACTCCTTTTTCTTTGTAATGCTGTAGTGCTTACATTTGATACTCCTGTGAAGGATCATCTGGTTTTCTTCTGCAGTAATCTCACAGGATTCACCTTTCCTACCCTTCCCAGATTTACTGAAGCTTTATTCCCCAGTCACTGCCTAGTGCCACACACAAGCTGATCAGTCACCTGGAGGCGTTCTGCCATGGCTTGCATCAGCATGAAGTTTCCTTTAAAAGTTTTAATTGAGACAGAAATATCCAGTTAATTTGTGGAGGGTGATGTGTGCAAGAGATGTTCATCTTTTTGTCCTGTTCTACAGGGAAACAGCAATTGCACAACACTGTCTGCTCTGCTATCAGCTGCTTTGCCTTTTCTCCAAGGCTTTTTTCCTCCATGGCCAACTCAATAGAGAAAAAAATATTCTTATTGGCATGAAGGTGAATAAACTGGGCATGGAAAGGAACTGAATTTCTTCCCCTTCTCCTTTTCATATTTTTTATTTCTAACTTTCTGAAAAAAAACAACCCAACAACCCACCAGTCTTTCCATAAGAAGTCCAAGGTCTATAATATTTTGTGCTCTGAAATGTTTGGTTTAATTGAACACAATGAAAAAGCAAAATTTCCATCCCAACATTCCATGTTTTAAATGAGGCTTGCCTGCATATGGGTCATAAAATAAGAGAATTAATAGTGTTACAGGCCCTCAGCTCTTCATTTCTTTGGATTTATGTCTGGTACTAAACCAGGAAACCAAAACCCAACAGGCAGGGATGAGGAAAACCTTGGAGAAACTAAAAATCTGCATCTATTGCCAGATGGTTTAACAGCAACAGCACTGAAAGAAATATTTAATGACAGCAAGACCTGAAACAAAGATACAAATTCTGGAACATAAGGTTTTTAAAGCAATTGCTTAACAAGTTTATAGACGGATTAATAAAACACATCTGCTCAGACTAGCTGGAAATCCTGTCAGTGGCCCAAGAGCTCTCTTCTAGTTCTAGGTCTGTATTATTTGATGGGAATCTCTTAGCCCTCAACTGATTTACCAGCAGTGCTCTCCATTTTGTCAAGGTGAAGGGAGGGCTGATGGCCCTGTCCAGGTTCACAGAGGAAGGAGAGATCTGCTGTCCCAGTGAGTACACAAGCCACACCACCATCTCACACAGCCTCGTTTCAATCTTTCACAGACAGCTGCCTGTTTCCTTGTTGAAACACTTTTTATTCTTTTACCTACAGTGAAGTCTCAAATTCCACACCTTCCCTGGCTGCTGCTAGACATCTGCATACCACCTGCCTTCAGAGCCATCCATTAGATAATTAGTGTCAGAGACACTAATAAGAGTTGTGCTTTCAAGTTCTCCCAAGCCTTACAACCTCATTTCTATTACTATTTGCTGTAGCAAGTACCAGCTGCTTGTTTTTCCCTTCCCCTCCCTGAGTTAGCACATTGTCAACCCCTTTCCACTCTTGGAGAGGGACACTGTGTTCCTCTGGAACAAGGCAATCCCACAGACACCAATCTCATCCCCACCACTCCCTGTTTCCCCTATGTGGCTTAATCTTCTCTGTCATGAAATAATTAACCATTCTCCTACCTTTTCCATGATCAATGAATCTCAGGCAGCCCTCATTAGTGTAACTCTTATCACAGCACACAATATGACTCCATCAAAATGATTTCCTGAATCCTTCATCCACATGAACAAGTCAGTAGAAACTTCTGGAGGGAAGGGTTTGAAATACTGCAGAGTTTAGTTTTGTCAAATCAAATTCTCTTTCTCTATCCATCCAAAAACATCCATACAAAAAACCCCACTATTATTAATGGGTTTTAAGTCTGTAAGGGTGGGCTGCTCTGTTTCTGCTGTGTGTGGGGTACTATTCCACAAGCAGCTATTGCCGAAACAGCCCAACAAAAACAATGACAAATAAACCCCAACCAAAATGATACAAATAGAAAAACAAACAAACAAAAACCCACTAAGGAGCACCTTGAAATACCCAGCTTTCAAAAGAGGTCATCTTTTTAGATTAGTATCTGGGTCTTGGGTTGGATTTTCATTCCACATTGTTCCAATACTGCTGTGTCCTTCCTCAGTTTTCTCTCTGTTCTCATTGCTTTGCCTTCTCCAAAGGTACACTCATAAGAGGACTAAGAGATGGAATAAGAATATGTTAAATGTTGCAGCTATTCCATTTCCAAACACTGACCTCAAAAATCTTCAGGGCTTTGCAAATCCCCAAAATCCTAAGTCAACCTACATGAACTTACATATACCAGGTTCTGTGCTCAAAACTACTTGCTCCTGTCCTACCCCAAAGGAAGAGAATTTTATTAAAGGAAGTAGCAGAGTAGCTTAAGCTAAACATTAATTCTAAGCTCTTTATTAGGCAATCAGTCAAGCATTAAAAACAGCAGAAAAATTAGCTGCAAAATTATCTAGTCCTCCAGCTGCTATGGATTCATAACTGCCTTCCTGTTTTGCAGTCTGATTTAAGCAGTGAGCTTCAACTGAGAGAAATTAATCTTCTGCCACTAAGGAATGTTAAAGCAAACCAGTCACCACCCCCTAGCTCCCCAGGACAGCTCTCCTGAGGCATTCACCTTCAACTCCTCTGCAGCAATGCCCTTACAAGAGCCCATAACAAGATAGAGATTGTTCAGAGCTGGCCCATTTTCACTGTCAGGTAGACCTGAACTTGCTAGAAAGGTTAAATGCCCCTTTTAGGTTAGTAGAAACACACAAGCTTGGATTTTGAGAGGTTCTGCATTTCCACCATCCTGTTACTGCCCAGGTCAGAGATCCCTCCCAGGTTAATGAGAGCCATGAATCTGATGGAGCTGTGTAGCACAGCCACAGCTTTCTTCAGCAGACTTGTCCAGCACAGCCAGAGCAGACCCCTAAAAAGCCACAGAAACTTCATCTAGCAAGTTCTCTTCTGCTCAGAAATAAGCCTGCATTTATCCCTATTTCAGTCCACAGATTAGACTTCAAGGTGTCTAGGCACACTTTAAATGCAACAAATATGATGTTGCTTTTCTTTCTCCTAAAATAAATAATAAAAAGAAGTCTGAGAAGGATGAGAAAAAAATGACCAATTTTCACCATGAGGCACCTTTGAGTTGATCTAGCAACATTTCAGGATGACTGCCCATGGATTCTTCAACTGTCAGCCATCCAAGTTCCACTCCCTTTACAGTTTTATGCTGCATCTTGGGATCTGCTCATTGTCATAGTGTCCTAAAATCAGCCTGGAAGCCTTGCCTGCACATCATTAATTTCTCTGTCTTAATTTGACTTGGCAAGAAATGCTTCTAAGTGTGATCAGTATTTAGGATAAAATCAGGTGCTTGCTTGTATCCAGTTATCCTTTCCTTTTTCTTTTAAGGCCTAAACTTCCCTCTACTACAAGTAATTCATTCAGCACCAGGATTTTGTAGTTCTCCTGGAGGAAGGAGAGCTCCTGGTAGCTCTCTGTCCTGCAGAAGACAGCTATGCCTGTATGCTCACTTTGTGCTGCTTCACTGCATCTACAGCTCCTCTTCTCTACAGCTCAGGAGTGTGTTTTATTTAGAGCTATGAGTAATGTGGACCTCAGTCACCAGATCTGCCTACTTTGGGTTTGGTTTCTTTTTAGAATCTTGTATGATGCCTTTAGGAGCTGACATACAACAAAGAAAATGAACTGGCAAGAAACTGGTCCCATCCATGCAATAAAAGTGAGGATATTCATTTCTTCTCACAGGAGTGACAAAGGGAGAGAAAGGAAAATCTGCCAGCAATCAGCAGGAGAGAGCTGGGGGGGTAGGAAGAGTCTAATTTGAATCCTCAAGGGAAATTTAGCTAGACAAATTAAACATCCCAATTTAGATGCTAGCTGGTTAGCAT
The DNA here is from genome assembly GCA_013399015.1 of Galbula dea. Taxonomy (NCBI): domain Eukaryota; kingdom Metazoa; phylum Chordata; class Aves; order Piciformes; family Galbulidae; genus Galbula; species Galbula dea. The sequence continues at coordinate 2,990,588 of VWZX01007345.1, read as the reverse complement.
AGCATAAAAGGGCAACAAGAATAATGGTTTGGTTTTTAAAGGTACCCAAACCCACCAGCTAATACTATCCTATGCCTTTTACTTCCAAGATTGCTCAGTAAGAACCAGACCCAATCTTTGCTTACCACACTGCCTTCCCAAAGCAATTTCTGCCTTATTCTTTGCTTTCCCATCTAACTGCTAACCAGATCTGACATAATGAAGCTTTAAAAACTAAAGCCACTGTTGGGTTATTTGTCTGCACTAAGTCTTCCAAGCTAATATCAGAGAATCATAGAATGCCCTGAGTTGGAAGGGATCCACCACAAGGATCATCAAGTCCAACTCCTGTCTATGCACAGGTCAATCCCCCCCCCCCCAAAAAAAAAAAGGTTATATGGTAAACTTCCTTTTGTGCTTAGGTTTTCTAGTTTTGGAATTTTCTGTAATGTGGCAATTAAACAAGATTTGAGCTGTGGGACAAAAGGAAGAAAGGTTCAAGTTAGATTTTGTCCATTGCTTTGGAGAGAAAAGATTTATGACAGGTTTTCTGTTAGGAGAGCACCAGAGTCAGTGCCTTCCAAATGCACTTACCAGGGGGTGATGGACATAACTCAGAGAGCACAGTGGACAGTGATGAAATAAGAAGCAGCAGCCCAACAGGCAAGAGACTGCTAAAGGCAGGATGAGGATGTGCTTGAGTAGAGATCAATATGTGCTGCAGACCTGGTGACAGCATGAAGGATTTGAGCATAGGAAAAGAAAAAATTAGATAGTGAAATGATGGGCAGGAAGAGCTGAAGAGCTGGCAACAATCAGCCAACAGGACAAGGGGAAAGCCACTAACATTAGATATTGAAATGATGGGCAGGAAGAGCTGAAGACCTGGCAACAATCAACAAGAGGACAAGGAGAAAGCCACTAACATGCAATAGAAGCATCAAAGAAATTCTGGTTAGCAGGGCTTTTTCTCCAGTCATCTTTGACTACCTACTCCACAGTCCTGAGGACTTCTAAGCACTTACAGAGCCTCTCAGAAGAGAAATCTCAAAAGGACAACTGGAATTGTACTATAGCAGGAGAACACTTTCAGATGTGTCAACAGTCCCTTTGCATCCTACTTCAAGACTAAGATATCTTTGGAATTTGCTCACAGAGTGGTGGAAGAGGTGGAATTTGTTTGGGAGGTTTGTGGCCCTCCCCCAGGCAATGTTACTGAAATTACTTCAGAAAATGCTGACTGTGTGAAACCAAGGAGAAAAAGTACACACCAAAATGACACTGTTTAATTTGGGGTCAGCAAAAAATTAACACTGGGTGATAGAGTTTTACTCCTGAAAGAATTAAGATTTTTAAATCATCATGAAAGAAGAGGGTTGGTGGGAAAGAAAGTCTTGATGAGAGAAAAGGTTTCCATCTAAACAACTCTGTAGCAAGGTGGGAGCTGGTTTATATATTGATGCAGTCTTAAGCCTATTTTAACAAAATCCTCAATTTTCAGGGGACAGCTGTGCCTGCCAGTGTTCCCACAACTTATCTTCTTCTGTGTCACAGAATCACAATCATTAAGGGCAGAAAAAACCTCTAAGATCATCAAGCCCAACCATCAACGTATCACCACCATGCCACTAAACCATCTCACAAAGTACCACATCTAAACACTTTTTGAGCCCCTCCAGGGACGGTGACTCCACCACTGCCCTGGGCAGCCTGGGCTAATGCCTAACAACTCTTTCGAGGAAGAAATTTTTCCTAATACCCAATCTAAACCTCTCCTGGTGCAACTTGAGGTCATTTCCTCTTGTCCACTCACTGGCAACCCAGGAGAAGAGCCTGACCCCCATCTTATTCCAACCTCCCTTCAGGTTGTTGTAGAGAGAGATAAGGTCTCCCCTGAGCTTTCTCTTCCTCAAATTAAACAACCCCAGCTCCCTCAGCCACTCCTCATTCTGTAGTGCTGGCTCAGTTCCCTGGTATAAGACCATCAAGAGCTTGAGCTAGGAGTTAGGAGTTAGTGCAGAGTCATACTCAGAAACCAGAAGCTGGGCAGAACAGTTAGCCACAGACAATTGAGCTAATTGAGCATGTTTCACTTAGGCTGGTACTTAAGAGCCAGAGATAGTGAGTGTGCTGGTGAATAAAAGAACATCTGCCTGATAACATCCATTTCATGTGTGAGTTACATGTTTCAGAGAGCAATTACCCAGCATTTTTGTTTCAAATCCAAATCAGATGTTTAAACCCTTCTGTGATTGCACAATTAGCTTGTTTTACCAGGCAACCCAAACATCATTTAACAAGATTTCAGTACCACTGTGTATTTTCAATTTATTAACAAAACCACAGAAGCCAAGCCCCCAAACATGAGGGAGAAGCAACAGGGAAGGTATTTCACAAGGCAGTGGTGAGAACAACCTTGTTGGACCAACACCATTCCCCACCTTAATGGGAATTGAGCTGCTCCCAGCTCTCCCAGTTTGTTATCAAATCACAGTCATTAAGGTTGGAAGAGACCTCCAAGATCATCAAGTCCAACCTCAACCTATCACCACCATGCCACTAAACCCTGTTCCAAGAAGTACCACATCTACACAATTTTTGAACACCTCCAGGGACAGTGAGGACCTAACAGCAGAGGAAACACCCCAGAGTTTGCCAACAGTGATCCTAGAGATCTTTATCCACCCTAGATAATCCTGAGGCTTTAGCCAACATGAAGTAGCTGCTGAAGAAGCAGAGGTGCAAATAAAAGTCAAGGCAGCTCATTCCTCCTAGCTTCCCCATAACTCTCATCTGGTTGAGGCAACAGCAAGGGGCAGAAGAGCCCATTCCTCATAGCACAACACAAACCCAACTAGCAGGAGAAGCTACTGCAGTGAAAGCTCCCCTTGATCTTTGGTCCACTGTCACATGCAGATCTAGTCATGCTATTGCAGTAAATTCTCACAGAAAGCCAGAAAAATGAGAAAGACAAACCCATCAGCCCTCAATTTGGTACTCCAGAGACTTTTCAGGACCTGTTACAGCAACAAGGTAAGAGCTAGGAAAGGATCTAAGCAGGGTAGGGCCCCTGAGTTACTTGGTGAACTGCAGCACAGCCCAGAGTCTTCTTACCTGGACTTCATCCAACTGTAAAATTGGGAAGGAGAGTAAGCCAGATGCTGCCTTGGAGAGGAGAGAGGCTGAGTAGACATAAACATAATTCTGTTACTCAGGAATTAATTCTCACCAAAACATATTTCTGCCACGCTGAAATTGTAATATTCCACTTCCAAATCCACAAAACTCCTTCCAAGAGCATTCAGTACAAATTGCACCCTGGAAAAAAAGCTTTGATTGATCACATCTCCTCTCTGTAACCTCCTGCTACAGCCCACAGCTCATGTAGTGTTTTCTAACAGAAGATTTCCAATGTCACTGCACTGAATTCAACAACAAATGGAAAAGTCAAGGCCAACTATCCACTCCTAGAGCTGTGTTGTTGAGCAGGGCTCAGCAAACCATGAGTCTAAACAGCCCCTTGCACCTCCTAATTTGCACTCCAGGACTGCAAACAATCCCATAGTAGGAGGGACCAGTCATGACCTTCACTTGCAGAAGGACTGGGGCTCCAGACATTCACCTTTTAAGGTGAACCTCATCATGGCCTCCTAAGTCTTTACAAAATATTTTAAGATGAGGCTTTTTCTGAAATGTCATGAAATACATCACCTCTGGTATCTAACTTGCACTCTCAGCAACCAATTACTAAGGCAGGTTTGCCTGCCATCCCCACTAGGACCTATCTTCTGTTCTCTTGACTCCCAAGGGCTGGCAAACCAAAAGACTGTATAAAGAAACACCAAAGCCATTGCATTTGTGGTAGAAGAGCAGGAGAAGCCAGGAGCAGCAGCTAGCAAGCCAGATTGAACTGTGCACTGCAAAAATCTGGGCAAAGTAGAAGGTTCACCACTAAATCTGGCTACATTCTGCCTAATTACTTGACAGCACATGGTGGGAGACAAGCAGGGCTGCTGCCTGAAAAATGTGGCAGGAATTGAGGACTGCAGACATAAGGCATTTGGAGAACAATGACAACCTCAAACCTCCAAGATAATTATAACTGAAAACAGTTGCTTACTAATTTGCCTGCCACTAACACTCTCACTGAAGAGCCGTCACTCTGCTCAGTTTTAGGGAGGGAGTAAAAAGAAAACCAACATCTTTAATGGAAGCAAAATAATCATTCCTCCACATCTAGGAGATCTGAAGTCCAAGAACACAGAAGATAATTCCAGTGAAGTACATACTGGGTTTCCTTTTGTTTCACCTCCAAGTACATTTTCACAGGCAGAGTATTCAGACCTAACCTATTTTCTACAAGGACTTAAAAACTTAGAAGATGTACACCCTAGGAAATAGTCCTGCATTAGTCCAGGGACAGACCAAGGACTGAAAGCTCATCCAGAGCTCAAAACTTTTAACACCCTGATTTTCTGGGCTTACTGTTAAGGCTCTATGAGTATACATAATATGCTAACTCATTTCCTCCTGAGTCATCTTTTATTTACCTTTTTTTTTTTCTCCTCACTGACTTACGGAACTAGCTTTGTGACTACATTTTTGTAAGCCTTGCAATCAACAGGATTAACCAGTGCCTGTTGGGTGAGCTACAGACAGAATTTATGTGTCAGAACCCCAGTGCCCTGACTTTAATCAGGGCTCATAAAGCCAGCAGGATTTGCTAATCCAACCAGCAAAGTCCAACCAAAAAAATACATTTGTGACTGCAGTTCAAAACCTGCCCTTTCACTGTGCAAAGCAAAATGCAACGAAAACCTCTCCCTTTTTCCTCTCACTCCAAAGGTCCCTAATGAACAAAAAGGGGAGGAGGCAGAGGAGTTGCATATCAAAACCCAGTCATCCCTTGAAATCTAGCTTTAATCATTAGCATATATGATGTGCTGAGCAAAGACAGCATGGTTCAGGTCTTTGCAAGCTTACATTGCAAAATGGTGTGTTGCAAAGCTGCATCAGTTAAAAGCAAGCAGACTGCCTTTGCAAGAGAATTCTCCTAACAGGCTTATCAGTATATGGCATTTTCCTACTCTTCTCTGAAGAATTCTTTCAAAACTTAAGATTTCTTCTCTCTGGAAATTATTCTCAGTGAATATCTGCTTCTGTGTTTCTTTTGCAGAGGGGCAAAGCACACCTCAGAGCACTGGAGACCACTGAAGAGTTGCAAAGGCTTGAACGGGCCACGATGATTAATGGACACTTGCTGACTGTTGGCATGGTGTGATGCCAAAAGCTTCTCCAGTTCACCCTCAGTGGATAGAATCATCATAGACTCATAGAATGGCTCAGGTTGGAAGGGACCTTAGAGATCATCTAGTTCCAACCCCCCTGCCATGGGCAGGGATGCCACATGCACTAGACCAGGTTGCCCAGGAGTGTGGCTGAAAATGGACAATTCTTTAACAAGCCTCCTTACTTGAGCCTGTATAAAATCTTCCCAAGAAGATATCAGAAGGGCTTTTAAAAACACAAGTTAAAAGTCACCTGGGTTAGGAGCCAACCTACCTCTCACTACATCATGAGATGCTCTGAGACCATCACAAGAAGCATCTGCTGGATCAGATTTGGATGAGGTGCAGTAATTCTTCAAAATCACTCATGAGGGCAAATAAATGGAAAGATGAGTTTGCATTCATGACAAGAGGGTAACTGCAATGCCTTCTTGAGGGCTTCTTTATTATTAGAAGCTACTTTCTCACCTACATCACTGTTACTTTAGCTGCATAGGTTGTTCCAGACAACTAAGCAGCTGCTGTAAAATAACTTCTGCTAACACTTTAATTATAGCAGGATCATCATTAACTTGTGCTCTCTCAATCTGTTGCCTCCACCTGTTATTGTTAAGTTTCTATCTATCTTATTATGATACCTGGGAAAGAAATGCTTTTCTTGTAATGTAACTGCACATTGCTCAGCAAAACAAGGACCCAAGCATGACTAGGACCTTTATAAACTACCAAGAGAGGAGAAAAAACTGTAAAGTTCTCAGTTTTCTCTATTGCTCCTGGCCTGTGATGTTGTGAGCAAGGAGCTCTAGCTTGGAGGTGAAACCGTTCTCATAATGAGAGGAGCAAAGAAGTTCATCAACACTTCATCAAGCCCACAGACATTGATGAAAAGCAGAATATACATCAAACACAAAACATTATTCAGGATGCCAACCTCTTAGCAGGTAGGTGCTACCTATTTGAACAGGTAATTTTTTGTACTGATGTTGGCTTAATGAAGCAACTTCTGCTAGTCATTAAAAGTTCTCAAAGCCTCTTCATTCTTTTTTATCATCATAGGCTGTTGACCACTGAAGTGGATGCTCTTTTGGTCCTCTGAGTCTCAGCAGGAAGCTAACACAAGCCATGGGTTGACTGAAAGTCTGAGATACAGGTTTCAGAACAGCTCCTGAACAAGGGGATAGAGTTTTAGGAGGGTGACAGACAGTCTAAAGCTTAAAAGAGAGACAGGTATGTCACACATGACAATCCCACCATGAGCCCACACCACCTCACCTGTGAGCCTACTCAGAAAACCATGCAACACTGAGAAAAGTTTCTGAAACTCTCTTTAGACAACCAAATTACTTTAAATGTTCCCTATGCAAAATGACTTCATTTAATCTTTATACTGATAGACTGTTTCAGGGCATATTTGTAAATGGCCTAGGGAACAATAATTAAGCACTTGACTTGATGAACAGCAGCACTTTCTTGAAAGCAGCCATTAAAAGTAAGGACAGAGTTACCTGCCTCATTGTTTAACAAGATCTAGTAGAATAAAAACATGAAAGAGTAACCCTAGAGAAGAAGCTCTTCAAAAAAATATTAGATGCTTACATTTGGGTTCCCCACAGAGTTTCTTTTGTGGTTCCATATTTCTTGGGGAAGAAGGCAACATCTCATTACTGCATTTGCTCTTTCAAAAAGAACAATGCTTGGGATTTAGTTAAAGAGAAGACATTTCAAGGAAGTGGTTGACCTCAAGATCCCCCTTGGATATAAACATTCAGAATATATATATATATGGGTTGCAGTTCCTTTATTCATCCTGTATTCATTTATAAACTCATTTATGAACACACAAGTTCTCCAAGCCCTTCCATGCTGTCAAGCTTCAACAAAAAAACCACAACCTAAGATGCTTCAGTTTTGAATAAAGTTGGCTGGAGTAGACAAGGAAATATTTTAGCCTTTTTATAGCCAACTGCTTTATCAATCTCCTATAGAAGAGATTAAGAGAAGTATCTGAAGACGCTGCTCATGCTTATTAAACTGCATCAAAAATTCCATCTCTTTTCTGCATGACCTTGGTTAGGTTAACAGGAAGAGTCTACTGACTTCCAGTCATGATTCTACCAGGATGTTCCTACAGGGCTCATCAAAAGGAAGTGCAAGAGAAGTATTATCATTAATGGTATTCCTTTGAAACCTCAGTTCCTTCTGTTTAACAGTGTCACTTCAGTGGCATCCAAAGTCTCTCTTCAACACTACAAGAAATTAATTCAGCAAAAGAAAAATAATCAGTCAAGAGGTCAATGATCTCACTGAAGGGACAATTACAGCCTGGTTTAATCCCAAAGAAGACAATAGAAAGACTTAAAAAGTGTTTGGCTCAAGCTGAAGCCAGAAGGAAGAGCAGAGAAGGTCTGACCTGGATACACATTTCAGATTTGTTTCTCTTTATGGTGTCATTAACCTGGAAGGGGGAGGAATTGTATTTTAACTTTGGATAGGTCTGGCCTTTAAGATCTCATTTATGCCATTCTGCATTTTACTAACTCCAAAGCACTTTGACTACACACTACTTCAATATTCAACAGTGCCATAGCACTTCTAAAAGAAAACAAAACCCTTATTTTTCTGGAACTGACTGAACTTTGGAAGATTGTGGGCAACATTTTACAAGCCAGAAGTGCAGTTTCCAAAACAAAAAGTTCTGAAACAGTAGGTACCAGTTCTTCAGGAAGGTGAGGAGTTTACCATCAAAATAGATACCCTTTGATAGCAAGGGTTAAATGCTGCATAAACTGGTACATAGAAGCTCCAAAAACAGCTGAAGATTGGGAAATGTAGCTTAATTATTGCCATTTTCATCAAGCCACTGCATGCCCACAAACACCAAACAACTGTGCCTCAGTTTCTCTCATTAATCACAAAGCTAATATAGCCAAACTGCCATGTGCTTAGTGATCAGGTGGTAGGGGGGTGCCATTTAAAAACAAAATGGCACTGTATTGATGTCTACAACTCAGTTCTGAGAAAGAAGAGGCAGATAAAAGCAATTCTGCAGTCAGACCTGCAATTCCAGGGGCTCTGCAGCAGTCTGCAGTAAGTGAGGAGCTGCAACAGGTGAGCTACATTCAGTACTTTCCTCATCCCAGAGCTTTTAGTGGGAAAAGCAAAACACCCCTGAAGCTCAAACCTTGTGTAAGCAGGGAAGGTTAACAGGTAAAAGTGGACCCACATCATGAAGGGAAAAGAAACCTGGCCAAAGCAGTTATCTGCTCCAGGAGCAGAAAATAAAAGATAACACACTTTGTCCCCAGAAGATAAAGTTTCTGGTGTCTGCTCAATAGGAAGCTTTGTGCTTGTTCAGCACACTAGTTTTTCTTGTATTTGTTCCCCTTAGAGCTGAGCAACTGCACACAGGAAAGATCACCAAGCTCTATTTCTCATCTTGTGTGCTACAAAAGCAATTACTTAGGACTTGGAGGTGCTAAAACTCCTTATCTTGAATTTAAAGGACAGATGACACTAACCTCACTCACAGTGAACAGTATTTTAGACAAAGGGCATGCACCACCAGAGTCCTTGAGAATACCAGTACCAGAGTATGATGGCACAACAGCAGCAGAGGTATCACAAATGATCTAAGTGTTTTCTTGGTTCTTGTTGCTGGCTGATAAATACCCCAACAGATTACAACATTTTATTGATACTGGAAGTCTCTGCCATCTTTTACCTATGGAAATGAGAAATGAAAATGCACACCTGCATCAGAATAGGCCAAAGTGCCCTTGTAGAAGTCTGTATTAAATATTCTTACAATGCTCTGCCTGGATTGAAAGCTCTTGTAATCCTCTGATCAAAGCCAAAGGGGAGGCTAGATCTTCCTTGCCTTGGACTAGATCCAGATGCAAAACCACAGGGGTTGCTTTGACTCTAGAGAACCAAGTATTCTACATTTCCCTTCACTGGCAAGAATTGCCAAAAGCAGATCAACCTTTCTGGAAGATAAAGGCAACACAATGTCATTTCCAAGAAAACAAAGTTGCAGGAGCTCATCTGTGGTATCAGAAAAGTGAAGAGCAGAGTAAGCACCCACGAGCCCACAGAGAGACCCAAACCTTTCCATCTCACAGATGGGGCCGACTTGGAGATTGCCAACCTCAACAAGGTCAAGCTGGCACCAAGCCCTGTGATGACAGGACTCCAGTCCAGCCAAGCATACCACCAGCAAGCTGTCAAGCCAAACTCACACTCTGACCTACAAGTTGTGCCCATCACTTGTTTGCAGGTGAAAAACAACATCATTGAAATTTTGTGGTGAAGTTAACTTCATCTTATTCAAGTGTGCCTACAAATTGTCTCTGTCACTCTATGTTGAATTAAAGGCTACAGTAGCTTGTTATGCTTAAGATGTGTTTCTAAAGACTCTACAGCTGCAGCACACCTTCCCCTGCCCCTTAAATCCCATCAACTCCCTCACAGATGCTCCCCTGAATGCCAACAGCCAGCAGGGCACTTCCCAGCCCCACACAGCAAATAAAGCAAAGGCTTCAGCCAAACAGACCCAGCTAAAATTTGCCCTAGGTTCCTAGCAACCCACAACAGTGACAGAAAACTGTTGGTTACCTTAAGAAAAGCCATTTATGAAGGTATAAACTTTATCATATTTTCCTTTCTCCACCATTTTTTTTGGTTTCCAACCTCAAAAAATTCTCTGAAGGAAAATTAGTGCATGCAGAGGACTCAAGAGCTTTCCTTTTTGTCCTCCCACATTACTGAATCTCACAGAGACTGCATCAAAGGTACTTATCACAGCTCCAGAGATGAATTTTTATATTAAACCCTTATCAAGGAGGTTAATTTCAACATTCCTTACATCCATTTGAAAATGTTATTTTATTCAAGCATCACACTGGGGTGAGCTTTACCATTTACACTTGTCAGTATACTCCAAGTAGGATTGTACCTAACTTCACAGTCACAGTTATTCTATTTCTCCAGAAGCATTAATTTTTTTACAAACATATCTCATGGCTTTACAGAAGAGAACACACTAATTTGAACAACCAGATTTTATTTCTTTATATGAAGGAAGTAATACTGAGAAGTAAGTAACATCAGAGCCCAAAGGGAAGTATTTGACTATCTTAATCAGCCTAAAACAAGCACAAATATTATGGTATCATCTAGAGGTCTCAGCTGTAACAACCTTTACAAAAGCAAGCAAACTGCCTTACAGAAGCAACCAAGGTGCCTACATGCCACAGCAAATTGCCATTTCCAGCATCTCCTGTAAGCTTCAAGTTAAGTTAGCTGAGCTTCCAGATGCAGCATGGCTAAATCAGCTAGAAAAACAGCAACAGGTAGTGTGGGGGAAAATCCAAGCTATCACAGCTGAGGGGACATAACACACTTCACAGCTACAGATCTTGCCTTCAGAGGAAGAAGTGCTTGCTAACACACCTGCCACCATTCCCTTTCCAAAGCACAAGAACTTTTGGCTTGCAGGATTAGCAACCCCTCTTGCAACTGCTTGGATCCAGCAGCCAGTAAATCCCTCCTGGACCTGCACCTACCCTACCTCCTTCTCCACAGTGCCTGGGAGCTTTCCAGTGGCCACAGTCCTTTCTGCAGGCTCTGCCCACAAGACAGGAGGTTATTGTGTTCCCAGTGCAAATATGATTCATTAGTTGTCACCAAGAGGCAATGATATTTGGTACTGTGTAAACATAAAGATACTTTCCTGAGCAGAGATTGTAGACTCCCTGGCTCTTTATGGATAGGGAAGATAAAGAGATGAACTGAATACAGATGCTAGCCTAAAGTAACCAAGCATTAATATAGTGAAACAAAAACAAAACAATACCTAGCAATGGCCTAGGCAGTTTTTACCTATCATAAATAAGAAATGAAGGCCTTTGATACCTAAAATATACAAGAAACACTCATGAAGACTTGAACTCATTTAAAAGAGCTTTTGTTTAGAGTCACTTTCAACTCCTGCTTTCTTGCACGCCTCAGGTCTTCATTCTGAAACAATGGATCCTTTGTATTCTGTCACCCATTCACAGTAGTGAAAGCCAGATGTGAACTGCAGAGTCTCATTAAAAGCATCATAGCAGAGAGGTGATGGAAGCTTAGAGGACCAAGCAGGGAGGTCTGAGATCTCAGTAACTCTTCCAGTGCAAGAACATATTTTCAGAGACTAAAGCTGACAAATGTGAAACAGCCTTTGAGCTTTCAAATAAGTCTAGTGCTGAAAACACCACTGTTTGTAACACAGTGGTTAGTAATAAAGATATCCAGTATTTGTGAGGTTTGCTTTACTCTACATGTGCTGAAAGTAACTCCAGTTCCTAAGTCCTGTACTCCCAACACTAGATCTACTCATAAATGGCTTTCACTCAGATTACAGCTTATACCTCACCATGCTGAAACAACAAAACAAAACAAACACCTTCATTTACAAAAATTGCCTTATTAGAAGCCTGAAGTAGGAACAAAGACAACTCTCTTCCTGGAAGGTTTTCCACCAAGAACAACATGACTGAGGTATGTTGGTGGTCCAGTGACTTGGAAGGCATCACCCCTACTCCAGTGCTGGGACAAACAGAAGGATCCAGAGGTGATGTTTTACATGGCTTCTTTTCTCTTCACAAGAATCAATGCATACAAGGAATATAGAATAAAATGTGGATTGAGTGGAGTCAAGGCTTTAAATGTATTTGGGATTATTTCTGTCACCATTCTGCATATAGCTCATAGGGCACAGCTGTTGGTAATGAAAAGGATGCACTGAAAGATGCAGGTAAGGTCCTTGTCAGCATGCTTCAAAATTCAAGCCAACACTTAGAGAACAAAATCAATCAAAATTAACACTGTACATCCAGTAGGAAACTAGTTAAGTCTTCAAACTCTGCACCCTGAAATAGCTAAGTTATTTCGGTAAAATATTATGTGCCTCTCCTAGAGGACAAAGGAAAACCACTTGCACCTAAATAGTTCTTTTGTTTGAAATAAAGCCACATGTCCCAGTTTCCCCTCTGAGGCATAAATACCACCTTGCACTAGAGAGAAACTGGGCAGATCTAGCAATTCAAACTTATCTCCTCTTTATGAATGATAGAAGTGAATTTAGTCCAGAAAAACTGTATCCTTCCTATGTGCTTACAAGCATTCCCTTGGGCTTTCCAGTTTGGAGACTGGTATAAGGAATCACATCAAAACTAAGCGCCAGACAGGGAGAATGGGAGCTGCAAGGTCTATGATTAAACATCAAGACAAGGTGAGAAAAAAGTTTCATTTTCACATATAGAAGTTCATTTTTCTTTCAAAAATAAGTGCTAAATTTACCAGCCTCCCCAGCAGCACTGCTGGACTCTACTGGGACTAGTTCTACCAACCCTGGTTAAAAGAGATGAAGACCAACTGTGTTTGTGACAAACAAAACTACAACAGCAACAATAAGAAGAGAGATTGATGAATGAAATATTTCCATCTGGTGAACAAACTCCCCCCAAAATATCAGACCCACTGTCAGTGCTAGCAGCAGCATCAAGGCAGAGATTGCTATTCACCCTTTAGCTTTACTGTAGCTATCTAAAGTACTTAACGTTTTCTTTCACTTTGTAGCAGGCTGCTTGAAAGGGAAAATAATTCAGTGTTGTCTATGCAGAAAAAGAACAAAACTTTATCTATTACAGCAAATATTTTTTGTATCCATTAAAATGACTGCCTCCTAAGTTTCATAAACAAAAACTAGCCTGAAAGTACCACTGCCAGAGAAAAAAGAATTAGAGGGATTTAACCAGCATTCCAAATCCAAGGCAGATAGGACAGATCTAAATCCTAAAAAGCAAACCCTTGCTTTTTTAGTGAGATGTCATCTAAAAAAAACAATTTACAGGCAGCTGTGGATCAGACACTGCATAGTTATTGTTGTTTGTTATTTACTGCTTGCAGAAGCAAAGTGTATTAATAAAGATCCCCTTTGTTTACAGTAGGTTACAGCTTCCAGTTTGCAAGTGTTTGCATAATGTTGCAATAGCTGGATTGAAAATGCTGCAGAGGGAAAAGAGCCCTGACCCAAATGCCTGGACAAATCCCTCCTCTGAGACTTCCCACACAACACAGAATAATTCTGAAGCACCTGATAAAACAGAGACATCCTTGGGTATGCAGAATACAGGAACACTGCTGACAAAGACAAATTTCCTACAGATAGCACATGAAAGGGGAAAGCTACTTTTGCAGGGCTGGTGATCATAGGGCAGAATAATAAAACACAGCTACTAATTTCACCCAAACCAGAATCAGACTCAACCGAGAAAAAGCTACCTTGGTTTCTGAACAAACCAAGTGTCAGACACACAACCAAAGCTTGAAATTAGCTACCAATTCTAATATGCAGTAACCAGTCATGGCAATCATTGGACTGAACAACTGAGATCATCACCACCACCTCAAAAGTTCCTGTAGAAAAAAAGAAACCCACAAGAGTATTGGCACTTTCCAGTACAAAGCAATAGCAATTAAAAGCTATTATAACTAGAATTTGCTTCCCTATATAATCATATTCATTCAAATCTGTCTGCTTGCCAGGGGAGAGGAGGGTCAGGTGAGAGACAAACACACAGAGCTGTACAGGTCAATTCAATTTAGCTGAAAGTCTCAGTGGACTTCCAAAATAGAGAAACCTTATGGAGGGTGAAGAATGTGTCAGTCACACAGGTCTGAAGCTAAATGGATTTTAGCTTTAGAAAAGACACCAAAAAACCCCCCCAAAATAATGATGAAGCACAAAAGAGTAGCAGTTCTGATCACTGCCAGGCATTGGATCCTTTTTCTCAAACTGACAAAGTGGGGAAAAATTAAGATCAACAAAAGTTTTAGCAATTGAACCCCAACATTTTAGAAGGAGAAATATAATGTGAGGACAGACCCTGCTGCAGGTAAAGGGAGCAGACATCTGGCAGTGAAGAAAGCTCTAGATTAAGACCCATCCAAGTCTCCAGGGTAGCTTTTCTAGCTCAATTGTTTGAGATTTGTTTTATCATTAGCCTCATCTGTATTTTTCCAGTTCTGAAGGGGTTTTACTCCAAATAGGAGCTAGTTTAGTGCTTGCTCTTTCTTAGATTTAAAATTCAAAATCTGCTTTTCCACAGAAACTGGAATTCCAGTTATTCCAGTCATGTCACTGGACTCTTAGATCTGTACTTTTGAATGGACAAAATAATTAACCATTTGTTTAACAAATTAATGAGGTAGTCTCCAGCTCCTTTAAGGATTTATTGCAGTGGGGAGAACAGAGTTGCCACATTCTCCATTTGAGGGTTCTTTGGAGTGGAAAAAAAAAGTTCCTGCTCCTCTCATCTACTGGGTACCACATCACCATCCTGCCAAACAATCTGCTCATCTGCACATCATCTGGGTCTGCCCGTGGATCCCAACTGCCAGGTCTGGTCTGCCTACCAGCTTCAATAACAGAGCACTCATCTGGATAGCTTCACTTCTTTATGAGGCTCTCATCATTTTTACATGTTGACTACTGTAAAAATAATTTATTGCCTTTTTTTCCCCTCAGCCTGATGTTGCAATTTCCCTTGCTCTTATCCCTACAGACTTGTGAAACCACCAGTCCAGATAAGTGCTATCTGCAGCCAGATCTCAGTGCTGTTGCTTCTATTGGCTCCTCCTTCTCTGCAACATCAAGCATCTATTTTCCTGTCTCACCTTACTTCCAAGGTCCCCAATAGCTCTGTCCCATCAATCAAGATGTCAGACTTCATTACTCTCCTGATAAAAATAAAAGCAAACATTCCTCCTTGCATATTGTCTTATGCTGTCCATCACCTTGTGGGACCAGGCAGGGACATAACTCTCCCTCAACAAAGCTAAACTACTGTCTACCTTCAGAAAGCCCTCTAACAACTTTCTTACTAAGAAGCTCAACAACTGGCTCATGGATATGACAAAACCACAACCTAAACCAATAAAGTTGAATTTCTCATTGGTTTTCTCCCTTCCCTGTCTGTTTCTACTGTATTTCAGCATGCAGCTCTTGGGAAGGGATAAGCAAACTTATATTCTCCTCACTCTAAGGACCTCATCCAGAACTAAACTTCACTGTCAAAAAAGTAAAACACTTTTTATCCCTACAAGTTAAACAAGAAACAAATCTACCAAGTTGCAGTTGTAATATGACCCCTGTATTTTTGTCACTCTTTATCCTCCCCCGAATCACCAGGATCATGCTCCTCTTCCTTCTCCTTCTGGCCTCCATCCAACCTTTGTTTTGGCACTACTGCATGCTGCTACATTAAGTATTATATTTGCCAGCCAACCATCTGAACCCTCTCCAATCATGCCCTGGCTCATGCTAACATGGTTTTATTACACTTACCAACATTTTATAGTCTTCTAATGTTACTAACTCTGGAGGGTATGGAGTGTGTGTTAAGCTTACTGCCAGGAAGAGGAAGAATTTCTCATTGGAAGTATCTGGTAAGAGCACACTAGAGGCTTTCAAATCATGACTGGTGCTCTCAACTGCAAAAAGAGAGTAAAAAAAACCTCACACTAATTTGATTTCCCAGAACCTGTTTGCCCAATAGGAACCATCTGCTGCTATTCATTGACTCCTAGACACCCTGATCCAAAGCCCACGAATCCAGCAATCATCCAGCCTTTGTCTGCAGTGATCTTTGCACTAATCTAAAGCAGAAGATGAAATAGAGAAAGTTCAAATGAGCTTTAACAAGCTATAAAATTCTTCCATTATGCAGTTTATGGCAAACTATTATCACCACACTTTGGATTCCCACAATGAATTACTTCCTTAATAGCCTCCTGAGGGCATCATAGAAGAGAGTCAATGGTTGCAAATTCTACAGCAAGCAAGAGACAGCTCTGGGTTGGCATTTTATACTCAATAGCAACAGAGTGAATTGACTTGGGTTCTGCATCCTGAGATGACTTCAGTAATGAGCCTGAGTAAGAGAAGAATTAGCAGAGTTCCTCTCAACTTCTCTCAAAGCCTGTATATTTTTATCCTCTGGAAGTATGTATTTGAGACTTTTAAATAACAGCAGATACAGCTGGCATGGAGCAACAGATTTTCACAAAGAGGAGGAGCTGTAAAAATCCTGTGTTCTGGACAGCACACCATTGCTCAGCACAGACAGCACTAAGGGAAATAAAGACACATGAATCATAGGATCATTATGGTTGGAAAAGATCTTGGAGATCATTCAGTCCAACCATCCACCTACCGCTACCATGCTCAATACTAAACCATGTCTCCAAGCACCATATCAACACCTTTTATGAAAGCTTCCAGAGATGGTGACTCCACCACCTCTCTGGGCAGCCTGTGCCAATGCCTGATAACCCTCTTGGGGAAGAAATTCTTCCCAATATCCAGTCTGAACCTTCCCTCTCTCAGAACACACTGGGCCATTCTACACAGACCACAATAATTAACACATGATTAACAGATTAAATTCTCTGAACATTTAGCTCAATGGTATTTATTTTTTCCTTAGCTTTTTGGGGAACTCACAGATACAATGCAACAAATGCTAACATGCAGAAAACTTGGTTTCTAGATTGTTGGTTTGCTTGTTTTTAAAGGACAGCAGCCAGAGAGGTAGAATCTTTGAAGAACTGTAAGGACATAAAGCGCAAGGTTACCTTCCTGTGCCCACCCTTTCCCTCTCTGGTTAGCTATGGAGCAGTTGTCAGACATCTCATTACAAGGAAAGAAACTGAGGAACAGACAAGTTAACTGACAAGCCCAAGAACAAACTGGGGAGTAAAGAAGCGGGATCAGAAGCTGCTTTTATAATCCCATGAAACACAGAACTCAAAACAGCATCATTAATGAGTTTTCTCAGAAGCAACCTTTGCAACTTCTTTCTGAGAGGTGAGCAATACAAAAACTACAAATCAAAGCAAGTGGGGAGAAAACCTGGAAGATCTTCATCTGTGTTCAAACCAAGAGAAAAATAACACAAGAACAGTTGACCAGATGAATGTTTTCATGTTTTAAGGAAGTTAATAACTTACAGAATGTGAGAAGTAATTACTTGTTTAATCAAGCTACTCACTGGACAACTTGTAGAGCTAGCAGTGGGGTTTTTACTACAACTTATTGGCTCAGTTCTGCTGGAAAAAAGTCATTTATTTTCCTCAGGAAATAAACTGTAAACATGATGCTCTCTTTGCAATCCAGTACAAACCCTCCCTCTGCTGCAAGAAGTGCTGAGAGGGAGAAGCAATGTTTCAAATTTATTAATGATTCCCCAAGTTGTTATAGAAACACAACTGCAGCAAGGCAATGGCTAGAGACATGGAGTCTTTTATGTCCACTTTCAGAGGAACTGGTTGCTGAGGTTACCTAACAATGGAGTAACTTCTCCATCCAATTCCCTCTTTACAAAGGCATTACAAACCCAGGGCTTGACAATACAGCAATTCTCACTAAAGCAACTACTGTGCTTTATTTACTGCATCTTGAAAACATTGCTCTCTGGTTTCCTCAAGTACCTGTTGGTCATTGGAAGTAGAATCAGTTCTTCAAAGACAGACAAAAGCTTTAGGTGAGGAAGCAGAACATAAGAGTTAATAAATGCTTCAACTCTACATGGGTAAGTTCTATAAGACTCTAAGTTCCACTTAAGAACTCACAGCATATGCTAAATTCATTTCTAACTTCTTTAGGGCAATTAAGTGCTCAGTGAGACATCTCAGGTAAGATCCTAAAGACTTACAAACATTCTAATAGCTGTAGTCAGGAATAGAGCTCCTTTGGCTCTCTGCAACAACTCCAGAGGTGAACACATAGCCTAAGTATGGGATTTGTTTCAGGTTTGTCTACCATCTGCCTCTTCTCAGCATCAAGAACTACTGGGCTACTTCTTCCCTTCAGAAAGCAAGAGAATTAGTGAAGGAAGTTGACCATCTAAAAGCAAAAGTTTGTTGCTACAGTTACAACAGGCAAGGAAGAGCATTTGAAGATGCTGCAAGTGACCAGGGATGACAAGTCAAACAAGGAGAGAGGAGGAGGCAAAGATAAAAAAAAGGAAAGGTTTGTTTCCATAACTAAAAACAGATTTCAGAAGAAAAACCGCAGTTTCACTAGAGCTGATGAGAGACTTTCCATCAATTTAAAGGGAGCCATGACTTCACCTCCAGACAGTTATGAAGTCCAACTGGCTACTACATGTTTTTTTTCTTAAACAAGCAGAAGAATAGCATGAAAAACCTTTGAATTTGATAAATCTCAGGACAGCAGTTGAAAATAAATGAGGAGACAAATGATAAGTGTGTTAAAGCTATTTTTCAGTAGGTTGGAACAAAACAAAAGTTTGACATCTCTTTCCACATCCCCAACATCATATTTTTGTGACACTGGAAGTAGAACAACATGGTTTGGAAGGGGTAGATGTCTCACTGGGTGACTGAACAGGCTGAATGGATTTGATAAGCAGCTCCTACAGCATGCCCGTGAAGTGTCCATGTGTGTTACACAGAACCATATTTGTTAGAAAGAGACAACATTTAGATAAATAGTGTCAGAACAGAGAACTTCATTCAGGATTTATCATTTGTGAAAGTTTGGGGTTTGTTTTAATAAAGTCTCTACTAGTATTTGAGAAAATAAATAGCTCCAACTGTCCTCTTCTGCCTTTGGCCTCTTAATTTATGATTACATGTGTGATGCTTGTGATGGTTTTACAAGTGGGCTTTCTGCCAGCCTTTAGCTAGACCACCGAATCCCTGCTTGGTGGGGGTTGAAAGGGACCTCTGGATATCATCTAGTCCAACCCTCTCCTAAAGCAGGCTCAGCCACAGCAGCTTGCCCAGGATCACCTCCAGGTGCCTTGGGAATCTCTCCAGAGAAGGAGACTCCACAACCTCTCTGGCAGACTGGGCCAGGGTTCTGGCACCCTCACACCAAAGACATTTTTCCTTATGTTTAGATGGAACCTCCTGGGCTCCAGTCTGTGCCCCTTGCCCTATCACTGAGCATTATTGAAAAGAGTTTGGTCCCATTCTCTTGACACCCACTCTTTAGATATTGCTAAGCACTGAGAAGATCTCCTCTCAGTCTGCTCTTCTCCAAGCTAAGCAGCCCCAGGGCTCTCAGCCTTTCCTCCTCAGAGATGCTCCAGTCCCCTCAGCATCTTCCTAGCCTCTGCTGGACTCTCTCCAGCAATTCCTTGTCTCTCTTCAGCTGGTGAGCCCAGAACTGGACATAATACTGTTCCCTAGTCAGGCCACATGTGGAGTAAAGAGGGAGGAGAACCTCCCTCAACCTGCTGGTCACACTCTTCTTTGTGCACCCCAGGAGACCATTGGCCTTCTTGGCTACAAGCACACACTGCTTGCTCCTACTCAACTGGTCCAGCAGCACTCCCAGGTCCTTCTCCCTGGGCTGCTTTCAGCTACAAAGTTTCTGCACCTTCTTGGCCTTTCTACCAGGCAAGCATGGACAGTAGGGCTAGAGCTATGCTGCCATTTGCACCCAACACCCTTTCAAACACATTCAGAAACACTTCCTTGCTGGTATAGCTTGCACTGGACCCCAGCCCAATTATATACATAGCCATAACTCATACTGGGTCTCAGTATAAAAGTACTGGAAGAACATTTTGTGCCTACACAAGGAACTGCTTTTATTTACAATTCATTTCTCTGAAGTGCTCAATTCTGTATAAAAAAAAAGGTGACTGAATTTTAAAATGAAGAAATAAGTATGCTCAGTAGAAGATGTTCTTAGGCTATTTGGAGTCAAAAGGAAAAATGAGTCTTTTCTCTTTGTAAGTCTCCTCTATAAGAACTATAACTTTTTGCTCAGCATTTGTCCAGTCGTTACCCCAACCCTCCTGGTCCAGGTCACCATCCCTGACAAGTCCAGTTCAAGACTAAAGAATGCAATTCTCTATGCAGAGCTCTAAAAGATTATAAAAAGGCTATTTTTTTTCACAGACATGGTATAAAGAACACTCAATAATTCCAAATACATAAATTGTGTGCAATTTCTGTGTGTGATTTAGTCAGTAATGGCACATGTCTAGAACTGGCAGGCTGCACTTACTGAAGGAAGATATTAAAACATGAAATGCCTTAGTCTCATTATGCTATTCAAAGGGTGTTCTTGCTGCTTCTTGCCAAACAGGCTGAAATGTAGATTAATCTTGCAAATCATTTCCTGTTGTAAACACCTGAACCATGGACTGGAAAGGAAATTCATCACAAGTTCTTCTCACTTATTGTGGCATTCTCCAATCCTCTAATGAAAAGATCTCAGGCTCTGAGAACAGCCTTTTCTTTTCTTTAATGGTTATAGTTTAATAAAGCAGATATCATCTAGAAAGGCTTTAAAAGAAGATAGCCACTGGATAGGGTCCATGTGGATTTCAGTTCTGTCCAATAAGACAAAATTGGTTTCACTCTTACATGACAAAATTTATGATGAACCAGTCTTGCAAACTATTCCTCACTGGGATCTTACAGAGCCTTGACAGCATGCCCACAACAATTACACTCTCATCCACACAGAAGACTGGTGACCACAAAAGGCTCAGAGTCCAGTATGTCTTACTGAACTTTATTTAAACCCAGCACAGCTAGAGAATTGCTCTGGAGAGCTCATGGAATTTCTCTCATTTTACTCCCAGACTCTTAGCAATAGGTCTGAACCAGTAATAACTGAGATTTTCACTGCCTTTTGCTGCTTTATGCTCTGGACCATAAGGTACCTTGGGAACAGAGGTCTGCCAGAGCACTAGGCAAAGTGGTACTGGACCTGTATAACCAGACTGAATGAGTAGGAGGTATCATGTCTACAGGAGATACTGAGGTATAAATTAACTGGGTACCTCTTGTTCCACAAGATCCTGACTAGGTGCTTGTCATAGTATCTCTACAGCAGGAGAAAGAGCTCCTTCTCTTAAAACACTATCTGCCACAAAACCTTTTGCAGACTGGTTTTCAAACTCTCCAGTTTCAGTTACATTAATGGGCTTCAGATCATGGCCAGTAAAGCTCCTGATTTACAGTGATGGAAAGAGAGGAAAATTTAGCAGGAGAGTTCACAGAAAGTTAATTGGCTGAACTCACAGGCAGAAAGTCTTTCTCCACTAGACTGCTACAGAAAAGAAAGAATTAGGAACAAAATGAAGGTCTAAACTTTTGAGCACAATTTAGTCTACAAGACAACAGAAGGGGAGATAACAGCAAGTGTTCAGCTCTGGCAGTGACTGAGTCTATACCCACCATGAGAATCCCCAAAACTAAATGCAAAATGGACTGCCTGAGGACAATGTTTGTTCTATAGATGCTCCTCTGCCCCTGCCGCATTCTCCCTCCATCTTTCCAACATTTTCTCTTCCTTTGCAGCTGTCATTGCCAGCTCCTTTGATTTCTATGACTGCTACTGAGCCTGAGGAAGAGAAGAGGGTCTGTGGGGCAAAGGGGTGGATGACTCCAAGAGGTAGCTCCATTACAGAGGAAAGAAAGCCACCAACCTGTCAGACAGAAGCTCCAGGTGTCACAAGCAGCTCCCATTCCTTGTATTCTGGTGCAATATGCACAGTAAAGTTGCCAGCAGCAGGTCAGAAAAACAATTTAATCACAGAAGCACAGAACCATAGAATGGGGTGGGTTAGAAAGGACCTTTCACAGTCACCTAGTCCAACTCCCTGCAGTCAGCAGGGACATCTTCAACTAGATCAGGTTGCTCACAGCCCTAAACAACCTGACCTGGAATGTTGCCACACATGGGACACCTACTGCTTTTCTGGGCAACCTGAGCCAGTGTCTCACCACCCTCTTTCTGAAAAATTGAGATAGAACAGTCTTAAGCATTAACCTCTCTTGTATCTGACCCTTGTAGGTCAGGACAGCCTTAAAACCTGCAGCCACTCTGCTGCCATTTCCAGTACTAGTCCCTAGAACACTGGATAAAACTGTCTTCTAAAAACATCACATGCCACATTGAGGAGCGTTCAAAATTCCCACTAAAATGAAACAGATGTTGGAATGCAGCAATGAAGCTAAGAGTTGCATCACGGCACAGAAATTATTCTGAAGAGTTATTAAAAAGTGCTTGGAAGTCACAGTATTTCTAGAATTATGCCAACTTATAATAAAATGAACATTTAAACATCCATCTAGGACAGAGCTGAAGGCTCCACTCTCCTTTCTATTGACTCTAACATCTTTCCAGAATAAGGGTGAGGAGAGAAGATTCATTTCCTTTCAATGCTAGACATGCACACAGGTCTGACAGAGACAGAAGTATTTCATAACATCCCCCAGTGGCTTCAGGCATGATCCAGAAACCAGCCCTTTGAGAGCATTTAGTCATAACACTGGTACTTTGGGAATAAATCAAAAGCAAATCAACGTGGCCACAGCACTAGATAAAGACATTAGGTCATTTTGCTTAGGACCATAGTTACTAGTGCTGGGAAGAGCCTACCCCACTCTTACTACAGTTTCTTTGACTTCTTGTAGGACTGGAGTTTAGAGGGAGTGATGGTTTGGGTTTTTTTTTCTTTTTTAAAAGTGAAGCTGTAATTCAAATGCTGGTAACCTTGGAAACAGCTTCTCCTCAGATATGTCTGTGTCAATTAAAGTAATTGGGACACTTCAGCTAATGGTGCCTAGATTTCAATATCCAGGCTAGTGCTGAAGCATTAGTCCTAGAGGACTCTCAGCTGAGAAACATCCTCTGCAAAAGGATTGTCTTAGAAAGGCTCTTCTCTTTTTGTAAGCATTTGTCAGAAGGCTACTGGGAAGGGGCTAGCTTTAAAGAATTTCTCTGTATATAGGATGGCTCAGGGACTCTCTAGTCAGTGAGCTTGGATTTGTGTGTACATGTGTGGATATGCTCCCTAAGCAGAGAAACACCATTCACTGAGCTTTGAAGTCTTCCAATAAAACCTCAACAGGTCTATGAAATTAACCTTTTTTCCCCTTTGTATACCCATGTGTACACATCCATGCACACTCCCTCCCCTCAGAACTACAGTCACCAAGAAATTGTCATATTATATATGACAGGCTAATGAACAGACAATACTGACTTTGCTAAGTATCTTTGGTGATCCTAAAAATCGGAATAAAACTTACAGAGCTACCACCTTGTAACACAGGTGGCTGTGGAAAAACAATTAGCAAAAGAAAAGAAAAATCAAGAAGCTGTTAGGAATTTCCCCCAACATCCAAAAGCAGCTTGTTCCTTCTTTTGTTGAAACCAGAAAGACTTTAAACAAAAGGAAGATTCTCTAGCAAATTTGGAAAGCCACATGGCCACCAGTCAACCACTCCAGTTCAGTGACATGAAGCACTGCAGATACACATGTCCACTCTCAGAAAAGGGGTTTGCTCAAGTATATCTTGAGATCCTGCACCCCAAAAGAAGGCATTAACAAAAACCCTTCCACAGAGGATGCTCACTGCAAGAATATTGGCATGTAAGACTCTTCATGAAAAGGTACAGACATTTTAAAGAGATTTGCTCATCTTCGCATGTTGAATTCCTGGATGGCAGAAAGGGACTTCTAGGAGATGCTTTTGGTTATTATGCAAAGAGTAAAGTGATTAGACCACATCTAACATCTGTCTTTTTCCATTCCTATCAAGAGCAAGGAAACCAAGAGGGAATTAAGTAGCATTTGGGGAAAAACTATCAAAATAATGATGGTTTGAAACTATTAGTATTGGGTATTTCAGTTGTCAGATGTAATGCTGGCAAAAGGAATAAAATAAGAAAGTCCAAGCCTCAAGGAATCTTTTCCAGTATTAAATATCTACTTTAAGTCTTTTCTAAAGCCTACTTGATCCAAGCCTTCCAGGTTGAAAGACCAAAAATTACCAGCAAATAGGGTAGTCACCTCAGCCTAGGTCTGAATAAGTCATCCTTTGATATTGTTAATAATGGAAAAAGGGAAAAAACATAGCAGCCAGGAGAGTGCAGTAGCTGAGTCAGAACTGATACACACATTCACTGCCAGCAAAGGCATAAAAAGATCAGAGAAATCAGTCCAACATTGGCTGCCACAACTGTTGTTTGAGTCCCTTGGAGATTTAAAGTTACTTGTGTAAGAAATCTGCAATGCAATATGGAATAACTCAATCAACAAGATTTCAAATGAGAAGAATACAAGTCTACAGCAGAACAGCTGCCAAACTGGACTGGGGACAGCTCAACTCTAGAAGGTCATTCCTCAGTCGAAAAGCTCCAGTAAGCAAGATCCTGAAATACTATGGCAATAAAAGAGTTTGGAAATATGCTGTAATACTCAGTAAAAGCAGAGAAGGTAATGCAAGTTTCAACTTGTTGCTCATTACAGTTTGACTATGGAAAACACAGTCTAGCCACTGAAAAACCTAGACAGGAAGGTGTTCTGTGACAATTCATTCTTGTAAAGTAAGAACTTGTGGATGTATTCTCACTCTTAAGCTGTAAGCTGAGGGTTCAGTTCCCCTCCTGATGAAGGAAGCTCAGTTTGACATTCACATCCACAGCAGCAGAGTCAGGCTATAAAGCTGCAAAGGCATATAAACAGCTGCCTGACAATTGCATTGCAGAATAAACAGAAACTCAAAATTAACTCAGAGTAATTATTTACACAGGCTTAAGTGAAATCAGCATTGTGGATTCTTTGATTTGGTGAAGACAAAAATTCTTTGTTTTACTGTCTTCTTGGTAAGTGAATAGATGCTGAATGCTGCATCTAGCTTAAAAACATTTCATATTTCAGCTTAAATATGTATACTCTTTCATCATGAGGCAAAGTGGTTTACTCAGTGTTTGATTTTGCCAGTTCTACATTTAAAAGCAGCTCTCTTCTCAGCAGAAGAGATCTGAATGCTGTACTAAGTCCATTCCTTTGACCATCTATAAGAAGAGGCCCACTACAGTGCCTCATGCCAATCAGATCTTCCAGAAACATCAGCAGAATTAAACATACAAAGGCTGTTGAGACTCTTCCAAGAAAAACAAGCTTGTTTGGGTTTAGGTTGTTCACTGTAATAACTATCTTACAGAAAACATATGAGTTGAAACCAAATTCTGATGAAACATGGAGGAGGCCTCTGCTAGCAAAGAGCAGAGCTGCTCAGCAGCTCATGCAGATGGCTGCTAGAGGATCCCTGGTCTGCAGCAACCCACAAGAGCCCATCTGGAGGGGTTATGGACCCAGCAACCACAAGATTTTTCTTCAGTCACAGAACCAGCATGTTACTGGGAATGAGACATCCCCTGGGTCTAGAAGCCATGCTGGCCAGGGCCCTGAAACAGCCAAGCTGCAAAGCTTGTGAAGAGCCAGGGACACGTCATGCTGTGTGACTAAACATCCCTTCATTTTACTCAAGAGCATCATGCAAGCTGCAGAGACCATTCCAGGTTTATTCAGCACCTGCCAGAGCAGGTGGCCTCTAAAGTTCTACATGTACTCTACCCAAAACAGAAAAAGGGAGGTCTTCAGGTCCATACACACTTAAATTCTGGTGCTCTGTTCTGAATTAGAGCAAGATCAAAACAAACCAACTCTCTCATCTCGAAAACAAACCCAGAGCAAAAAACTTCATTGCCTGGCAAGCCCAACACCATGGCACATTTTCTCTCATGCTGTTTGTAAAGGCATCTGCAATCTCAGCCCTTGCTGTCTCTAATATTCAGTATTTTGTTCACTTCAAACTAAGTACGAGATGATGAAAACTCATGAAACACAAAGGTGCCAAAAGAAAATCTGCACCACCATTAATTGCTACATGAGTACATCAGATCTGTCACAAGCAGTGACATGCCAGGCATAACAAGCATCTCTGAAGTCAAACTCCCAGTTTCACTCTGCCACAGAGTAAAAGATGCTGATGACAGATGGGCAGAGTTAAGCAAGTCATTCAGCCAAAACCCTAGATAGATGACTCTAGTTGCACTTCACTGCCAAGGCCAGAACCTCAGTTTGTATCTGAAACAACTAACTTTCTGGCTTCAGTCAGGGGGGAGAAAAAACCGAACCTATAAAAAAAATAATGTTATAAATCATAAGAATAAAAATGAAACAATCATATTCTCCTGGCTCCTATTCCCAGTTTTCTCCTCTGGTTCCAGGACTATTCCCTCTGCCTACATAGTTCCAGATCCACGTAACTGCACAACTGTCATTCCACATCAATTAACACTTCTATGCACCTCAGTCAAAGCTCCTTTTTTCCTTCTGACTACTTTTTATCCTCTCCACCTGAACTTGCATGTAGTCTCATTCTGCCATGCTGACTGGGCACCAGCTTGCAGTCACAGGACAGAAAGCTTCAGCCATGCCTTCTATCTGAGAGATCTAATATCACTTCTACTAGATGGTGATCACTACTCCATGGTGATAGCATAACACTTGCCAAAGTTCTGTTGAAGCTTCAAACCATGCTTAGGGTGCATGCAGCCAGTAGGGACCCTTCCAGACAGATCCATCCTACACATAAGTGGTATTTTCCCACTTTGCTCCTGCTCTCCCCAAGTCTACTGGGACACTGTTCCAGGTTCATGCTTCTTAACTTGAATCACAGAAATCACTGAATTTTGTTGCATTGCTTCTCCTGAAGAATTCCCAGAGATTGCATGAGGAGCAAGCATCTAAGAATCAAGATCTTCTACTTTACTGAGGTGAACTGTGAATCAAGTCTACCTCTGCCTCACATGCCTCCCTTGAAGTCAGCAGGGCTGACAAGTGTTAAGTGAGAGCAACTTCAGCCAAAGCCTCTTCACGTATTTGCAACACTCTTTTTTCCTACCTATGAATTGTAACAGCAAGTTAAAGTACTGCCAGCTACAGAAACCTGCATATCAAACAAATCTAGTCTCAATAAGATGAGGACAGGGATTTACTTAAGTATGAGATCATTACATGTACACTAGAGTCAAACAAAATGGCAAGAAAGTTTTCAGGTGGTTTTTTTTGTGATATTGGCAAACTTGTGCAGGCTTATTTTGCTAGTCATTACCATCTGGTCAAAATTAAAGCAATCAATTACAGATTTCTACTAAAAGAGAAACCTAACATAGCACAAGATCATATTGTTGTGTGCATTAAATCAATAGACCTCCTCAGTGTTAATGGAGCTGTTGGAATACTTTAAAGAGAATTTGGAAAGGAGTATTTTTTAAAGACACAGAACCTTGCTTCCTTCATTGTGAACACAAAAAGCTTTTGATGCGTTTCTCCACACAGATAAAATTCTTTTTACTCTAAAAGGAAAATAGATCAGATTCAGAAAGGCTTAGCCATTATTAAAAATAAACATTTATAACATGTCATTCATAGATGGGTAACATGAGGAGAAATCTGGGGGTTGCCTGCTCCAGACATAAGCCAACCAAAACTAGCCAAGGAAAGCCCTGTGAAAAAGCCACCTCAGATGTTTTAGGGAATCCTTTCAGCCCCTCTGTGCACAGAAGTACAGTTTGTATCATCAGTCACCTTCCCCCCCGCCCCCCCC